>ML111178.1:35812-65830 GCA_003697995.1 Taxidea taxus jeffersonii | reverse complement strand
AAAAAAAAATATTTAGGCATGAACTTAGCCAAGGAGACAAAACCCAGTGTCCTGGGATCGAGTCCCACATCGGGCTCCTTGCTTGGCAGGGAGCCTGCTTCTCCCTCTGCCTCTGCCTGCCTCTCTGTCTGCCTGTGCTCGCTCTCTCTAACAAATAAATAAATAAAATCTTTAAAAGAAATTAAAAAAAAACCATAAAACATTGCTGAAAGACATTAAAGAAGACACAAAGAAATGGGAAGACATCGTAAGTTTGTGGTTGGAAAACGTCATATTACTTAAATATACTATCTAAAATGATTTACAGATTCAATGCAAATCCTATCAAAATCCTAATGGCATTTTGCAGACAGAAAAAAGATTAATATTCACATTAACTCTCAAAGGATCTTGAATAGTGAAAACAATCTTGAGAAAGAAAAATAAAGGAGGCCTCACACCTGGTATCAGAACTTGCTGCAGTGATCAAAACAGTGTGGTAGTGGCATAAAGACATACAGAGACCAAAGGAATAGAATGGAGAACCCAGAAATAAACCCTCATGTATATGGTCAAATGATCTTTCACAAGTGTGCCAAGGGTACACAATGGGCAAAGGTTAGTCAAAGATGTTGAACATCTTTTCATGTGCCATCTGTATGTCTTCTTTGGAAAAAAAATGTCTGCTTGTGCCTTCTGCCCATTTCTTAAATGGATTATTTGGGTTTTGGGTGTTTAATTTGATAAGTTCTTTATATATTTTGGATACTGACCCTTTATTAGATATGTCATTTGCAAATATCTTCTCCCATTCCTAAAGTTGCCTTTTAGTTTTTGTTAATTGTTTCTTTCACTGTGCAGAAGCTTTTTATTTCAGTATATGTGCTGCCAAAGCAAGCACCAGAAGCTTTTTATCTTGGTGAAGCCCCAATAATTCACTTTTGCTTTTGTTTCCCTTGCCTCCAGAGATGTATCTAGTAAGAAGTTGCTATGGCTGATGTCAACCGATGTCAAAGAGGTTGCTGTGTGTGGTATTCTCTAGGATTTTGATAGTTTCCTGACTCACATTTAGGTCTTTCATCCATTTTGAATTTATTTTGGGGTATCGTTTAAGAAGTGGTCCAGTTTCATTCTTCTGCATATTGTTGTCTAGTTTTCCCAATATCCTTTGTTGAAGAGATTGTCTGTTTCCTACTGGATATTCTTTCCTGCTTTGTCAAAGATTAGTTGACCATAGAGTTGTGGGTCCATTTCTGGGTTTTCTATTTTGTTCCACTGCTATATATGTCTGTTTTTGTGCCAGTACCATACTGTCTTGATCACTACAGCTTTGTAGTATAGCTTGAAGTCTAGAATTGTGGTGCCTCCTGCTTTCTTTTCTTTTTTAGGATTGCTTTGGCTGTTCAGAGTCTTCTGTGGTTCCATACAAATTTTAGGATTATTTGTTCTAGCTCTGTGAAAAATTCTGGTGGTATTTTGATAGGGATTGCATTAAATGTGTAGATTACTTTGGGTAGTGTAGACATTTTTTTTTGAAAAAATTTTAAATTAATTTTTTAAATTTCTTTTCAGTGTTCCACAATTCATTGTTATGCACCACACCCAGTGCTCCATGCAATACATGCCCTCCAGAATACCCACCATCAGGCTTACCCAACCTCCCATCCCCCTCCCCCCAAAACCCTCAGTTAGTTCCACAGAGTCCATAGTCTCTCATGGTAGTATAGACATTTAACAATATTTCTTCTTCCAATACATGAGCATGGAATATTTTTTTCTTTTCTTTGTGTCTTCCTCAACTTCTTTCATAAGTATTATATAGTTTTCAGACTACAGATCTTTTACCTCTTTGGTTAAGTTTATTTGTAGGTATCTTATGGTTTTTGATACAATTGCAAATGGGATCAATTCTTGATTTCTCTTTCTACTGCTTCATTATTGGTATATAGAAATGCAACAGACTTGTGTACATTGATTTTGTATTCTGCAACTTTACTGAATTCATGTATCAGTCTAGCAATTTTTCGGTGGATTCTTTCAGGTTGTCTGTACAGAATATCATGTCATCTGCAAATACTGAAAGCTTGAGTTCTTCCCTGCTGATTTGGATGCCTTTGATTTCTTTTTGTTATCTGATTGTTGAAATTAGGACTTCCAATACTATGTTAAATAACAATGGTGAGAGTGAACATCCCTGTCTTATTCCTGGTAAAAGAAAAGTTCTCAGTTTTTCCCCATTAAGTATGATGTTAGCTTTGGGTCTTTTGTATATGGCCTTTGTGATATTGAGCTATGTTCCCCATATTCATACTTTGTTGTAGGTTTTTATCAAGAATGGATGCTACTGTTTGTCAAATGCTTCTTATGCATCTATTGACAAGATCATATGGATCTTATCCTTTTATTAATGTGGTGCAGCATGTTGACTGATATGCAAATATTGAACCAGTGTTGCAACCCTGGAATAAATTCCACTTGATCATGGTGAATAATTCTGGACTTGATTTGCTAGTATCTTGTTGAGAATTTTTTTAAAAAGATTTTTATTTATTTATTTGACAGACAGAGATCATAAGTAGGCAGAGAGGCAGGCAGAGAGAGCTCTGCTGAGCAGAGATCCTGACGTGGGGCTCGATCCGGGGACCCTGAGATCATGACCTGAGCCGAAGGCAGAGGCATTAACCCACTGAGTCACCCAGGCGCCCCTCTTGTTGAGAATTTTTACATCCATATTTATCAGGGACATTGGCCTATAATTCTCCTTATTAGTGGGGTCTTTGTCTGATTTTGGAATCAAATTAATGCGGGCCTCACAGAATGAGTTTCAAAGTTTGCCTTCTATTTCTATTTTTGGAACAGTTTGAGAAGAGTATATATTAACTCTTCTTTAAATGGTAGAATTCCTTTGGGAAGCTGTCTGGCCCTGGACTTGTGTTTGTTGGGAAATTTTTGATTATTGATTCAATTTCTTTGTGGTTATGGACCTGTTCAAATTTTCTATTTCTTCCTGTTTCAGTTTTGGTAGTTTATATATCTGGGAATTTATCTATTTCTTCTAGATTTCCTAATTTGTTGTCATATAATTTTTCAGTTTTCTCTTTTAATTGTATTTCTGTAGTGTTGGTTGTGATCTTGCCTCTCTCCTTGATGATTTTATTTATTTGAGTGCTTTCTCTTTTCTTTTGGTAAGTTTGGCTGGATTTTATCAATTTTATTATTTTTTTAAGGAACCAGCGTCTAGTAATTGATTTGTTCTTTTTTTTTTTTTTTGTATACCATTTATTTCTGCTCCAGTGTTTATTATTGCCCTTCTTCTGCTGGATTTAGGATTCATTTGTTCTTTCTTTCTTCCTTTCTTTTTTTTAAAATTTGATTTAATTTTTTTTTCAGTGTTCCAAGATTCATTGTTTATGTACCACACTTAGTGCTCTATGCAATACATGCCCTTCTTAATACCCACTGCTAGGTTCATCTAACATCCCTACCTCCTTTCAAAACACTGAGTTTGTTTCTCAGAATTCACAGTTTCTCATGGTTTGTCTCCCCTCCAATTTCTTTTCTATGTCCTTAATGGGTAAGGTTAGGTTGTACATTTGAGATTTTTCTTGTTTGTTGAGGTTGGTCTGTACTGACTGCTTTTGCTACATCCCAGTGTTTTGAACCACTGTTTCATTTTCATTTAGTTTCATGTATATTTTTAGAGTTTCCTTTTTAATTTTCTGGTTAGCCCATTCATTCTTTAGGAGGGATCTTATTTTATTTTATTATTTTTTATTATGTTCAGTTAGCCAGTATATAGTACATCATAAGTTTTTGTTGTAGTGTTCAACAATTCTTTAGTAGGAAATCTTTAACCTCTATGTATTTGTGGCCTACAATTTTTTTTCTTGTGGTTAATTTCAAGTTTCATAGCATTGTGGTGAGAAAATATGCATGGTTATATCTCCATCTTTTTATATTTCTTGAGGACTGATTTGTCATCCAATAAGTGATCTATTCTGGAGAATGTTCCATATGCCCTGAAAAGGAATATTTATTCTGTTGCTTTAGAATGAAATATTCTGAATATATTTGTTTAAGTCCATTTAGTCTGCTGTTCAAAGCCATCATGTCCTTGTTGATTTTCTGCTTCTAATGCTATCCATTGCGCTAAGTGGGATGTTAAAGTCCCCTACTGTTATTGTATTATTATCAATGAGTTTCTTTATGTTTTTTATTAATTGATTAATATATTTGGCTGTGCCCAAGTGGGGCATACATATTTGTAATTGTTAGATCTTCTTGTTGGATAGACCATTTATTATGATGTAGTGGCTGTCCATCTCTTCTTATAGTCTTTGGTTTAAAATCTAGTCTATTTGACCTAAGTGTGGCTACTCAGGCTTTCTTTTGATGTCTATTAGCACAATAAATGGTTCTTCATCTCATCACTTTCAATCTGCAGGTGTCTTTAGGTTTAAAATGAATTTCTTGTAGGCAGCATATAGATGGGTCTTATTTTTTTAATCTATTCTGTTACTCTATATATTTTGATTGGCACATTTAGTCCATTTATATTCAGAGTGATTATTGAGGCATACTGAGGCTATGGTGCTAAGACAAAGAGTTTTGGAGGAGTCTATGCTCCTCTTTACCAAGAGTAAATCATAATGATTATAATGATCATAATGATCATAATGATGATTAGAAAGCCCTTCATATTTAATGCTACAGTTTTTATAACAAAATGTTATGGTAACTTTACAGTGCTGACCAAGGGCACTCATAACATACCCTAAGACTTTTGCTACATGGTTGGGACACTTTTTGTTTGTGAGACTCCCCAGGGAGACAAGATGTTGCCAGAACTAACTAAGGCCTATATTGTCCCTGAAGTTTCAGGGCTAGGTATTTCATGTTACTATTTGCCTTCTCTGTCTCCAGTGGGCCAGAGAAGCTTCTCTTCTAAATATATTAGAACATTGTCGTTCCAGTCTACTTGCTTTGCTTAAGACTTTAAATTGACCCCAGTCCATGGCTGATTAATTACTATAAACAGGGAATCTCTTTTAGAATTCTTTTAACCACTCTTCCTAAATTTGTCAAGGCAGTGAACATGATTTCAAAACACACTTGTGTTAGTTAACATTAATGTGAGCTATCCCTTCATCTTGAAGTTGTCAACAACCTATAGACTTACATACGAATACCTGTTTCTGGACCTTAGAGATAGTGGAGTGTGAGTGAATCTGTGTTCAAATGAGACACACTAACTGTACTGAGATGAAGCTAAACATTTGAATAAAATTGGAACAATATACACATACACCAGATGTTTCTAATTGTTATATATATGTCTTTTTTTTTTAAGACCCAAACATCTGGCTGATTACATTCTTTTGTAGTTTTGGGTGATACAGCCTTAGGTATGATGCATAAAATAATGAGTTATAATGGTATTTCTACCTTGTGACACTGACAGTGTTAAAAATACATATAGTTTATTTTTTACATATTTAAATAAGATAATCATTTTGAAAATGGAATGGAGTTATGGGTGATTGTTGTGTGTTGATTAATTTATTTTCTTAATTTTTTTGAAAAATGTTATAAAACAAGGTTATCTAAGAAAAAAAATAAATGGAACAGAAACAATTGAAAATTAATAATAGGGAATTAAGAGAAAGGAGAAGATAAGAAGAAATAACAGGAAGAAGCTGCAATGTGCAGAACTACCTGAACAACATTTAAAATTTCATATATGAACACTGTTATTTTTTTTGAAAGTGGACATGAGTGAAATTTGATGTTTAAATAGTTTCTTTGTAATTTTCCTAACCTATATGTTAACTTTTCCCTAAAGAAGCATTTATGGGGGCACCTGGGTGGCTTAGTGGGGTAGGCCGCTGCCTTCGGCTCAGGTCATGATCTCAGGGTCCTGGGATCGAGTCCCGGACTGGGCTCTCTGCTCGGCGGGGAGCCTGCTTCCTCCTCTCTCTCTGCCTGCCTCTCTGCCTCCTTGTGATCTCTGTCTGTCAAATAAATAAATAAAATCTTAAAAAAAAAAGAAGCATTTATGACATGTGGCTTTTGAAAAGTTAAGATTTAACTACCTTTTTGTTAATTTAATACATGGGTAAGACAAGGGTCTTTTTTCTATCCTTTGATAGAAGTCACTTTTTTTTTAAATTTTTAAAGTAAAAGAACTTTGCATTTTGATACAATTTGTAGGCTTATGAGCATGTTCAAAAACAGTATTAAGAACTCTCAAATATTCAATATATAATCTTGATTCCCTAAATGTTAACATCTTTTTTTGTTATTATTAACATTTTATATAACCATACTACAATTATCAAAATTAGGAAGCTAATATTGATATAATATTATTATCTAATCTATAGGCCTTATTCATATTTTAACAATTAATGTCCTTTTTGGCCCAGAGGCATACATCACCATTAATTTTCACATGCTCCTTTGATCTGGAACAACCCTCTAATTTTTTTTTTGTTTGTTTATTATGACTTCAGCACTTTTGAAGAGTACTTGCCAGTTATTTTTGTAGAATAGTCTTCATTTTGGGTGTGTCAGACATTTCTTTATGATTAAGATTACCAAAGAAGCAAGTGTTGTGTTTTTCATAGTGTGGCATCAGAAGACACATAATTAAGATTTTCTCCATTACTAGTGATGTTAACATTTATTACATGATTAAGGTCATATTTGTCAGTTTTCCCCACTGTAAAGTTAACATTTTTTCTTTTACAATTACTAAGTGTCTGGTGGTAGGATATTTTAAGACCATGAAAATACCCTGTTTATCTTTAGACATTTGACCACTAATCTTTTTAATCCATTGATGATTTTTGCCTGAAACAGGTGTTTGTTAACTGATAATTTTCTACTTTCATCATTTTTTTATGATCAAATTGTAAGGAAGACCTATTCCTTCTCCCTCATTTATTTATTCAATTGTTTATATTAGATGGACTGATGGATTTTTACCTTATTTTGTGGGCTATAATCCATTATAAACTTTATCATTTTATTTTTCAAATTGTTTCATGTTTGGTAATAAACATCCTCTCCAACATTTGTTTTTTCTTGTCTTTTTGTTATTAGCCATTCTGACTTGTGTGAAGTGATAGCCCATTGTGATTTTGGTTTGAATTTCTGATGATTAATGATGTTGAACATTTTTTCATATGTCTGTTGGCCATCTGCATCTCTTCTTTAGAATAATGTCTATTCAGTCCTCTCCCCATTATTAAATTGGGTTATTATTATTATTGTTATTTTTTTGGTGTTGAATTATATGAGTTCCTTATGTATTTTAGATATTAACCTCTTATTGGTTATATCTTTTGCAGATATCTTCTCCTGTTTAATAGATTGCATATTCATTATGCGGATGGTTTCCTCCACTATGCAAAAACTTTTTTCTTTGATGTAGTCCCAATTGCTTAGTTTTACTTTTGTCATGTTACCTAGTGAGAAATATCCAAAAGAATATTGCTAAGGTTGTCTTAGCAATATTTTGGATGTCTGAGAAATTACTGCCTGTTTTCTTTTAGGGGTTTTATGGTTTGGAGTCTCACATTTAGGTCAATTAGTTAATCAATTTTGAGTTTCTTTTTGTGTATGGTGTAAGAAAGTGATACAGTTTCATTATTTTGGTTTTCACAAACCATTTACTGAAGGGCTTCACCTTTCCTATTGCATATTTTTGTCTCTTTTGTCATAGATTATTTGACCATACCAGCATGAGTTTACCTGGGCTCTCAATTCTATTTCATTGATCTGTGTGTCTGTTTTTGTGGTAGTACCATACTGTTTTTATTATTCTAGCTTTATAGTATAGTTTGAAATCTGAGATTGTGAAATCTCCAGCCTTGTTCTTTTTATCTTAAATTGCTTTGGCTGTTCAGGGTCTTTTGTGGCTTCATATAGATTTTATGATTTTTTTGTTCTAGTTCTATGAAAATACTGTTGGGATTTTGATAGGGATTGCATGGAATTTGTAGTCTGCTTTGGGTAGAATGGACATTTTATTTTTTTTTAATTTTTAAAAAATTTTTAAATGTTTTCAAGATTTTATTTTATTTATTTGACAGACAGAGATCACAAGTAGGCAGAGAGAGAGGAGGAAGCAGGCTCCCCACTGAGCAGAGAACCTGATGCAGGGCTCTATCCCAGGACCCTGAGATTATGATCCGAGCTGAAGGCAGAGGCCTTAAACCCACTGAGCCACCCAGGCGCCCCCAGAATGGACCTTTTAATAATATTAATTTTCCATTCCATGAGCATGGCATATCTTCAATTATATGTATCATTAATTTCTTTCATCAATGTCTTACTAGTTTTCAGAGTTTAGGTCTTCACCTCATTGGTTAAATTTTCTTCTGGTGGGCCCAGTGAATTGCACTCAACTAGACACACACACACAAACACACACCAAATTAGAAGAAAATAGTATCTGCTAATATATTAGTGTAATTTTAGATGCACTTATGGGTGATTTTTATTTTGTTTTTTTTCCAAATTGTCCATAAATTAGTATGTATCCTTTAACATCATTAGGAAAATAATAATGCAACCAAAGATTTTATGTAAGTAATGTGGTAATGTTGGGAGAAGAAGGGGTATGCACAGTGAGGAAAACTGTCCTATGGAAAGATGTCCAAGGGTTGGTAACCAGAAGGAGGAGAAATACAAAAGAGAGATTCATTTGTTATACCTGGGGTATTTTTAAATGACTCTGAGGAGGAATAATCTGAGAAAAAGAAATTATTTAAAAGAAACGATGTTCTTGAAAATGGAAGGATTCATCATGAAAATCCAAATTTTAGATATGGAACTCATACTGTTGTTCAGGAAGATATTTCTTTTTTTCTTATTTCATAGTTATTGATATCTATTAATTTAGAAAATTTCAGAAAAAGACACTGAATAGAAAAAGTGAAAAAAGTTGAATTTACCTAGACTTGTGCTCTTCAGGGGGAATCATTGTTGACATTTTAATGGATATCCTCTGAGACATTTTTCTAAGTCAATAAATATGTAAAAAGATATATATCAACTGTTTTTATAGAAAGAGTCATATTGGACATTATTTTATAAGTTCGTCTTTAATTGCCATCATAAATGTTTTATTTAAGTAGAAGTTGCTCTGTTTTAAATGAAGTTAAACTGAAATTAAATTGGTTTGGGGAACTTTATGACATCTCTGGGGATGATTGAAAACCCATGTAATTTTGAAAGCAGGGCTAGGATTCCCTAAATCAGAAGATTCCAGACAGTGACTAAATAGTCTAGTAGCTTTGCTGACACCACTATTATAACTCCAGTATTCTCAATTCAAAACACATGAATGAATAGAGTTTTGAAAGCAGTTGGATCCTAAGAAGTTCTTGTTTCTTGGCTTTAAATATTTAAATTAAAAATTTTTTTGCCACAAAAAAATAAAAAAGCAATATCTTGGTAAGAATAACCTTGTGTCTTTTGATTTTTCTTTCTGGATAAAATTGCTTTCTCTTACTTGTGCCCTAACTCATTTTAGGTTGACCTAATTCTAAACCATGTGACAAGCTAAATAAAATGAAAACCCAAAAGAATTCTTGCAGTAAATTGCCCAAGTAGGCATTCTGCAGAAAATTAGGAGTATACAGATATTACTGGAAGTGAAGAAAATGAGGCTGAACACTATAAAAGTTAAGTCTGGGTGGCTCTTTTTAAAATTTTTAATTTTTTTAATTTTTAAAATTAAAAAAATTTTTTTAATAACCGTATAATGTAGTATTAGCCCCAGGGGTACAGGTCTGTGAATCGCCAGGTTTACACACTTCACAGCACTCACCATAGCACGTACCCTCCCCAATATCCATAACCCCACCCCCTCTTCCCCCCGCCCCCCCCCCCCCCCAGCAACCATCAGTTTGTTTTGTGAGATTAAGAGTCTCTTATGGATTGTCTCCTTTCCAATCTCATCTTGTTTCATTTATTATTTTCCTACCCCTCAAACTCACAAGTTGCATCTCCACTTCCTCATATCAGGGAGGTCATGTGATAGTTGTCTTTCTCCAACTGGCTTATTTCGCTAAGCATAATACCCTCTAGTTCCATCCACATCATCGCAAATGGAAAGATTTCATTTTTTGATGGCTGCATAGTATTCCATATATATATATACCACCTCTTCTTTATCCATTCATCTGTTGATGGACATCTGGGTTCTTTCCATAGTTTGGCTATTGTGGACATTGCTGCTATAAACATTCAGGTGCACGTGCTCCTTCGGATCACTATGTTTGTATCTTTAGGGTAAATACCCAGTAGTGCAATTGCTGGGTTGTAGGGTAGCTCTATTTGCAACTTTTTGAGGAACTCCATGCTATTTTCCAGAGTGGTTGTACCAGCTTGCATTCCCACCAGCAGTGTAGGAGGGTTCCCCTTTCTCTGCATCCTTGCCAGCATCTCTCATTTCCTGACTTGTTCATTTTGGCCATTCTGACTGGTGTGAGGTGGTATCTCATTGTGGTTTTGATTTGTATTTCCCTGATGCACAGTGATGTGGAGCACTTTTTCATGTGTCTGTTGGCCATCTGGATGTCTTCTTTGCAGAAATGTCTGTTCATGTCCTCTGCCCATTTCTTGATTGGATTATTTGTTCTTTGGGTGTTGAGTTTGATAAGGTCTTTATAGATTTTGGCTACTAGCCCTTTATCTGATATGTCGTTTGCAAATATCTTCTTGACACAAAGAAATGGAAAAATGTTCCATGCTCCTGGATTGGAAGAACCAATATTGTGAAAATGTCTATGCTACCTAAAGCAATCTACACATTTAATGCAATATCTACCAAAATCCCATCCATTTTTTTCAAAGAAATGGAACAAATAATCCTAAAATTTATATGGAACCAGAAAAGACCTCGAATAGCCAAAAGGATATTGAAAAAGAAAGCCAAAGTTGGTGGCATCACAATTCCAGACTTCAAGCTCTATTACAAAGCTGTCATCATCAAGACAGTATGATACTGGCACAAAAACAGACACATAGATCAATGGAACAGAATAGAGAGCCCAGAAATACAACTCTGTGGTTGACTAATCTTCGACAAAGCAGGAAAGAACATCCAATGGAAAAAAGACAGCCTCTTCAACAAATGGTGTTGGGAAAATTGGACAGCCACATGCAGGAGAATGAAATTGGACCATTTCCTTATACCACACATGAAAATAGACTCAAAATGGATGAAGGACCTAAATGTGAGAAAGGAATCCATCAAAATCCTTGAGGAGAACACAGGCAGCAACCTCTTTGACCTCAGCCGCAGCAACTTCTTCCTAGGAACACATTCATCCAAAGGCAAGGGAAGCAAGGGCAAAAATGAACTGTTGGGATTTCATCAAGATCAAAAGCTTTCGCACAGCAAAGGAAACAGTTAACAAAACCAAAAGTCTGGGTGGCTCTTAAAGATAGTTTAGGACTTCCTAATCAGCATTGTTTACTTATATGTTCCCCCAACTTTTCCATTTACTGAATCAGGTGCCTTGGAGGTGAAGTCAACGAGTTTAATTCCCAGGTGATTTAAAATTTTTTTTCAGCTTTTTTGAGGCATAATTGACAAATAACATAATATATTTAAAATGCACATAATTTGATATATATATATCAAATATATATATATCAAATTATCATGTGTATCATATATATATATGTATCATATATATATTTATACACATTGTGAAAGGATACCCTCTATTTAGTGAATTAACATAGCCATCACCCCAGTTATTTACCTTTTATGTATATGTGTGTGTGTGAACACTTAAGTACTCTTGACAAATTTCAATTATATAATGCAGTATTAACAACTATAGCCACCCTGTTAAACAGTAGATCTGCAGACCTTATTCATCTTATAACTGAAATTTTGTACATTTTTCCAACATCTCTTTTTTTCCTGGCCTGCAGCCTCTGACAGCCACCATTCTACTCTCTGTTTCAATGAATTTGACTTTTTTTTAAAAGATTCTTCATATAAGTGATACAATGTAGTTTTTGTCTTTGCCTGGTTAATTTCACTTAGCATAATGCCCTCCACATTCATCCATGTTGTCTGAAATGGCAGGATTTCCTTTTTTCATGCTGAATAATATTTCATTGTAAATTTATTACACATTTTCTTTGTTCATCTACTGATGGACACTTAGGTTGTTTCCATGTCTTGGCAATTGTAAATAATGCTGCAGTGATGCAGTGAAAATAGGGGTGCTGTTCTTTGAGATAATTTCATTGTTCTTGAATATAAACACAAAAATGGGATTGCTGGATCATATGATAGTTGTGTTTTTAATTTCTTGAGGAACCTCCATACTGTTCCATAGTAGTTGTATAAATTTACATTCCCACCAGAGTATACCACATCTCCACATCCTTGCCAGTATTTATCTCTTGTCTTTTTGATAATAACCATTCTAACAGTTGTGAAGTGGTATGTCACTGTGGTTGTGACTTCCATTTTTTGATAATTAGTGATGTTGAACATCTTTTCATGTACTTGTTGGCTTTGATACTTTTTCTCTGGAAAAAGCACTTTTCCTATTTAGGTCCTTTGCCCATTTTGAAATCAGGTTACTAAGGTTTTTTTCTATTGAGTTGTATAGGTTCTTTATATACCTTATATATTAATCCCTTATTGGATATGTTGTTTGGAAATATTTTTTTTCCTATTCCATATGTTGCCTCTTCATTTTGTTGATAGTTTGTTATGTTGTACAGAAGCCTTTTAATTTGATGTTGTTCCACTTGCTTATTTTTGCTTTTCTTGCCATTGCTTTTAGTGTCAAATCCAAAAGATCATTACAAAGACCAGTGTTAGGGAGCTTACCCATCATATTTTCTTCAAGGAGTTTTAGTTTTAGGTCTTACATTCAAGTCTTTTATCCATTTGAGTTGATCTTTGTATTTGGTATAAGATAGACATAGGGTTTTATTCTTTTGCATATAAATATTTAGTTTTCCCAGCACCATTTATTAAAAAAACTACCCTTTTCCAATTATCTACCATAATTATTGGCTCATTTGTTGGAAATTAATTGACCATATATGCATGGGTTTATTTATGGGCTCTTTATTCTGTTCCATTAATCTGTGTGTTTGCTTTTATGCTACTGTTTGATTAGCGTAGCTCTTTAATCACTCTGTAATTTGAAATAAGGAAGTATAATGCCTCTAACTCTGTTCTTCTCTTTCAGGATTGCTTTGGCTAATTGGGGGTCTTTGTGGTTCCATAAGAATTTTAGGAGAGTTTTTTCTATTTCTGCAAGGAAATGCCATTGGAATTTTGATAGAGATTGCATTCAATCTGTAGATTGCTTTGGGTAGTACAGACATTTTAACAATATTAATTCTTCCAAACCATAAATATGGAACACTTTCTCATTCTTTTGTGTCTTTTTCAATTTCTTTCATTAATGTTTTATAGATTTTAGTGTACACATCTTTCACCTTCTTGAATAAATTTATTCCTAAGTATTTTATTCTTTTTGATGCCATTGTATATGAGATTGTTTCCTTAATTTCTCTTTTCAGAAGTTTGTTGCTAGTGTATAGAAACACAACTGATAATTGATATTGGGTTTGTGTCCTGCATCTTTACTGAATTCAGTTATTAGTTCTAATAGTTTTCTGGTGATGTCTTTAGCATTTTCTGTGTATAGTTTCATGTCATCTGTGAGCAATTATAATTTTACTTCTTGCTTTCTGATATGGATGTCTTTTTTCCCTTTTTCTTCCCTAATTGCTCTGGCTAGAACTTTCAGTACTGGGTTGAATAAAAGTAGTAGAAGTAGACAAACTTGTTTTGTTCCTTATCTTAGAGGGAAAAGCTTTCACTTTTTACCATTGAGTATAATGTTAGCAGTAGGCTTGTCATATATGGCCTTTGTTATGTTGAGGTAGATTCCATTTCTACTAAATTTTTTGAGAGTTTTTAATTTGAAAGATGTTAAATTTTGTCAAATGCTTTTTCTACCTTTATTGAGATGCTCATATGATTTTTATCCTTCATTTTGTTAATGTGGTGTATTACATTTATTGATTTGTGGATGTTGAGCTATCCTGGGATGAATTACACTTGATCATGGTGTATGATCCTTTTAATGTGCTGTCAAATTTGGTTTATTGATATTTTGTTGAGTATTTTTACACCTATATGCATCAGGGATATTGGCCTGTAATTTTCTTTTCTTGTAGTATCTCTGTCGGTCTTTGGTATCAGGATAGTGTTGGCCTTGTAAAATTAGTTTGAATGTGTTCTTCCCTCTTTATTTTTTTGGAAGAGTTTGAAAACATTAATAATAATTCTTTAAATGTTTGTTAGAATCACCAATGAAGCCATCTGGTCCTGGACTTTTCTTTGTAGGGAAATTCTGATTATGATTTAGTCTCCTTACTAGTAATTTGTTCTTTTCAGATTTTCTGTTTCTTCATGATTCATCCTTGGTAGCTTATATGTTTCTAGGCATTTATATCCATTTTTTTCCTGGGTTATCTAATTTGTTATTATGTAATTGTTCACAGTGTGTAGGTGACTATTTTGTATCCTGAGGTTTGAAAACCAACAGTTTAAGTCAGACGTGAAGTCCAGTCTCCTCCCATGATAATCCAGTTGCTTCTAGTATTTGGTCTCTTCCTTGGCATCTCAGCTCAAGGAAGTTTCATGACTGATCACCAAGAGCCATCACACAGGAACATCTTGGATGGTTGCATAATTACTGAAGCAGTGTCATATAGTCAAGCCAAGACCAGGACAGGTGTAGTGAGTGGCAGAGTCCAGGACAGAAACTGGATCAGAATAGTAGAGAAGTTAAGTATAGGAGGAGTTGATGGGATAGTGTCGGGTTAATACCAGGGTCAGTTCAAGGATGGCAATGCCTATTATTTACTGACACGGTTTGAGCCAAGTTAGAATGCAGATTCTATCAATGAGTAGGAGCCATGCTGCCCTGAGATGTACCAGACCTGGCATTACTAAGACAAACAGAATTATATTCCTTAAGGAGATGACTTTTTGGTAGAGAGACAGTGGGCAACTCATCCCTCAGTAGTCTGGGGTGACACATGGTAGCCAGATCCTAATGAAGAGATACTGGGGAGAAAGCACAAGACTGGATGTAAAACAAGTTTGAAGGAAGGAGAGGTTATGTTTTAATCACTCTTCAACATTTTGTTTCAGCTTCATTCAACCTGAGACCTCAGGGAGAAATAGACTTGTTTTGAGAATGAAGAATATAGCCAAACATTAATCATTTGGGTTTTATTAGTCAGCATTTGTGATAATTTGGAGAGTGACTTAGCTGAGGTTTATCTAAGTTCCCCTATGGAAATTCCCCATCCCCCAAATTTCCTACAAATTGATTGTGTAAACTTGAGTAAACCCACTTTCAGACATATTCAAAATTCTTATTATATACAAGCAAGTGTAAAGCTAATCACAAATCATTTTGGAGTTGCCCCTAAATTTACTAGTAGTGAATTTAGTACATAGGAGCAGTTATTTAACTTACTCCATGATATTTGTGGTATCCAAAAGTAATATATTTATTTATGAGGTGGCCTGTAACTTTAATATTTTCTCTAGTTTCTTCTATATAAGGGCTTCCCTCTCCTCCTTTTACCTCTCCCTTCTCCCCCATCTCTTCTGACCCCTTTCTCTTGCTTTCCTTTTTCTCTACCCTCATTCTCCATCTCCCCTTCCTCTTTTCTCTTTCTTCCTCTACCCCACTTCCATCTCCACTTCTCTTGCACTCTCTGCCTCTCTCTTTTGCTTCTAAGATGAGAGAAGTTTATATACATGTGTTTTACAGGATATGAAAGTGGTCAGCCTAAGTGTTTCCAAGGTGCTAAGTCTTCCTCTGAATTGCTTTGGGTATGAGGCTGGTGGTCCTTGGAAATTTCTGTCCTCTAAGCACCAGCCCCTGGACTAACCACACAGGTTGCCTGACCATGATTTTGAGAATCTGGGAAGCCCAAGCTCTTTCTCCTGGATTTTTCCTTCTCCTTTTTACATCAGTCGATCTGTAATTTATTTTTTTTAAAGATTTTATTTATTTGACAGAGAGACAGAGATCACAAGTAGGCAGAGAGGCAGGCAGAGAAAGAGGTGGAGGCAGGCTCCCCGCTGAGCAGAGAGCACGACATGGGGCTCGATCCCAGAACCCTGGGACCATGACCTGAGCCAAAGGCAGAGGCTTCAACCCACTGAGCCACCCAGGCACCCCTCGATCTGTAATTTAAATGACATACTTTGATTACTGGGGAAATATCCATCAGCACACATTTTCTTACAGAAATAAAGCATCCTGGTGGCAATTTATTAATGTTAAATTGCTTTTACAGTGCAGAACAAGAAAAAGACTCTAATTTGCACACACATTCTTCTGGAATGAAAGAATCTTTACCATCATGAAGCCATTTCAGCTGTCTCATCCCTAATTACCACTTGGTATCTCTCTCTCTCTCCCTTGTTCCTTCTCTGGTGTTCTCTTTGTTTTTAATTGGTGTTTTCAGCCATCTGGATCCACTAGTTTATGAGGCATGAGAGAGAAATAGAACATAAAAGAAAACAAACTTCACCCATTTCAATCAAGTCCACATCTGAAAGCTCCCATATTTTACAGCATTTCCTTTGCTATAGGAAATATGGTGTCAGAATAAGCCAAGCTGAAAGGATGTCTGGGGATGAATGCAAAGAGAAATGGTAATGCCCCACTAGTGCTGAGGCCTGGACTCCAAAGCCCTTTCAGAAGAAACTGCCTGGCATGTCAGTTTGCCACATGGTGGAGGAAAGGAGCTAGAAGGTTTACAGTGAGAAGTCTGGGTCTTGCAATCAGCCCCATCTGGATTTGAACCCTGGCTCAGCTATTTCTAACTTTATAATTTGGGGCATATTTTTTTTGTCTTTATTGTACTTCAGTTTTTTATCTGGAAAGACTGGGAAACAATAGAGTTGTGATTATTAAAGAGAAATACGAAAATACTCATTAAATGATATTCTAAAATCTTGGTTTAAAAGCTATAGTAGCACATATGATGGCTTTTGGGGCCAAGTATGAATGGGAAGAATTTAGAGGTTGAAAAGAATTACTGCTAGACTTATCTTGAGGTTGTGTTTGCACTGTAAGTAGTGCACTATTTTTACCTAGATTGTGATATAATTTGGGGTAAAAGACATTACAGAGCAAGCGCCAGGATCCCTTGAAGCCACTCATCGGTACAGCTTCTGAACTTCATAAAATAACTATTGACGGTTTAGAGAAATTGCTTTCAGGTATCTTCTGTGTCCTACCCCAAAACATGCTACCATGACTATTTTCATAAATCATTATCCTATTTCCTAAATGTTCTTCCATCTGCTTCTCTCCAGCTCTACTCTACCCTAATCCAGGCTTTCATAGTTTCTTATCCAAGCCACAGATATGACCTCCAAAATAGTCTTTCCTTCTCAGATTCTTTTCCATTTTTCTTACTTAAGCCTGAGTAATCTTTTAAAAGTCTTTTTATATACCAAACGTGGTATTTAACTTGTAAAAGCATTAATGTTTTTCACTGGCCATAGAATTAAAGTTTGGTAAAAACAAAGCCTTTACATATTTCTCTAGGCACTGTTAATATTCCCACCACTAGGAAGCACTTGGCCTTCTTTGCTCTTCTCTCCACACTGGATATGTCTAAATCCATGACTGCTTTGTGCTCACTCTCATCTCGATGCTGTTCTCTTTGTCTGGAGTGTGCTTCTCTGCTTTCTTCAGCTATCTAATTTCTATTCATTTTCTCAATAGCTATTGGAATATCAAAATCTCATGGAAGCCTTCCTTGATGGCTCTGATTATTTTAATTTAATTTAATTTTACTTTTTAGAAGATTTTATTTATTTGATAGAGCAAAGTTAGGGGGAATGGCAGGGTGAGGGAGAGGGAGGAACAGACTACCTGCTGAGCAAGGAGCCCAATGCGGGTCTTGATCCCAGCACCCTGGGCTTATGACCTGAGGTGAAATCAAGAGTCGGGCGCTTAACCAACTGAGGCACCCCGCTGATCTATTTCTGATTGGTTTAAGAGCACAGAGCACTTGCAATAATTTATTGGTAATTCATTTGTTTTTCCTTTCATTCAGTCATTCAATAAATAATGCTAGATACTGGGGAAATAATGACAAGCAAAAACATAATCTATTTTTAGGTAGAGGCAGAACTTAATCATGCAGATGAATCTATAATTACTAATTGTATAAGAGCTACGAAAACAGGGTATGTAGTGTTAAGAGAAGTTACCAATTGGGACATCTGGGACATCTGATTTGGCCAGTGAGGAAGGCATTTTTTAAGGAAGTGATGTTTGAACTGAGATCCCAAGAATGAACAGGAGTTAGCTAAGAGACGGAAAAGTCAGTCAGGGACAACATACATAAAGCCTGTAACAGGAGGGCATGTGACAAGTTTGAGGAATTGTGGTAGTGTGGCAAGAAAGTGATGAGAATGGCGAAGTAGGTGGTAGATGAATCAGGAAAAGATCTGTAGGCCAGATGAAGGATTTTGCACTTTATCTTGAATACTCTTGTAAGTCAAGAATGGATTGGCAGGACAGAGTTGATGAGATACCTGTTGGGAGGATTTTCCTGTGCTCCAGTAGATAGTGGCTCAAACACTGGGACCTTAGAGATGAAAAAAAGTAGATGGACTACAATATTTAAGAGGCAAAATGTACAAGACATAGTGATGAATTGGATATAGATGTAATGAGCCAAAGTTATCAAAGATGAATTTTGCTTATAGAATTTACTACAAAAGGAAACCTAGAAGAAGACCAGAGGGAAGTTCTGGAACTCACTTTTATACACGCTGATTTTGAAATGCCTTGGAGATTCAACATATTTGATTCCTCCTCCCCTGCTAAACTGTAACAAAGTCAGAATTTTATTGTTTTGTTTTGTTTTTGTTTTTTCATCAGTATATACCTGGAAACTATTATTTCACCTGGTATATTACAGGTGTACAGTGGATTTGTTGACTGACTGATACAAAAGGCTTGAATTCTAGCTTAGGGGGTGAGTTTATTGAAGAGCCTTGTGCTGTTAGTTTCAGCAGCTAGTACCTCCTCTAACGTGGTCACAGGAGATGCTTCCCCTCTGAATTCAGTTGACCTCAGCTTCAGCTCTGTCCTTTCCCCTTAAACACTGTCAGTCTTGCTGATAAAAACAGGCATCCCTAACCAGTACAATCTCCTCTTGCCAGACTGATCCACACCATGTGGTTTCCCTCCAGTGTTTTCACCAATGTGTGTTCATTCCAAAGTAATAACTTTCCTGCAGCCAGATTTATTGCCATATATTCCTGAGGAATCTGGCCATAAGAAAACTCCTGAGGTCATCTGAGGATACTTTGAAAGGTCATCATCCTGATATTATTCATCTCTTACCAGTTCCCCCATTCATAACTCTACCTCATGCCCCAGTAAATTTCTAAAACTTCTTTATTCAATGTTTACTCTGGCATAAGCGTTATACAAAACATTGTAGTCTTCCAAGTGCAGTGTAACATTGAACTCAACATAGAATAGCAACACAGCAGGTCTGATTTTCCCCATTAGTTCCATTATTTCTTGAACACACACAACCCTCATTCCTATAATAATATCAGCTAATATTTATTGAGCACTTACTCTGCTCTATGTGTTATTCTAAGTACTTGTTTTGATTTTGTTAATCCTCTCAACAATTCTGTGAGGTAGACATTGTTTCCTCTTTACAGATGACAACACTAGGGCAAGAAGAGGTTAAGTAACTTGCCCAAGTATACCTGGCTTGAGTATGGCAGAGCCAGGATTCACATTCAGGCAGTCTGGCTTCAGAGTCCTTACCCTTAACCATTGCAATGTGCTGTCTTTCTGCAGCTTTCCCCTGATACTCGGAGGCCAGGACAGTCAGGGTAAGGTAAAATTCCAATTTTTATTGAATTGTTTGGAGCTTGTTTAGTCAGAATCTTTAAAGATCATTTGTCTGAGTCCCAATGAAGTTTAAACATTTTTACCCTGACATTTAGGTCTTCCTCAGTATGGCTCAGAATCATTATTCCCAGTCTTAGATCCCCATCCCTAGTATAGACAAATTTTCTCACCAGTAGCTCCTCTCCAAGTTCCTATCTCAGTGTCTATGTGAATGCTCTCTCCTGTCTCCATATAGAATTCCATGTCTCCTTCAGAATCTGTCTTAAATGTATTTTTCATGAAACTTTTTCTCAAGACCTCAACTCTTCATGTGAACCCATAGAGCACTTTTTCTATATGGTTTCTGTGGTATTTGTTATACTTTAAAAATTATATTTATTTCGTAGGGTCATAATTGTACAATTTTGGAGTTAAGATGGACCTTAACTGTTATTTATTATCTATTAACTATTATCTAACCCAATACATCTCGTTCCTTTTTTAGAAATAATAATATTTGTTGAGGCAAAATTAACCACTTCAAGTGAAAAATTCAGTGGCATTTGGTGCATTCGCAATACTGTATAACCTACCTCTAGCTAGCTCTAAAGCTAGAAGTAGCTTTTCTAACTACCTCTAACTAGTTCTAAATCCAGAGTAGAACCCCATACCTATTAAGTAGTCTCTCCCTAATCCCATCTCCCCCAGTCCCTGGCAACCACCAATCTGCATTCCATCTCTATGAATATTTCACATAAATGGAACCATGTCTGTCTTGTCTTAGCATAATGTTTTAGAAGTTCATTCACATTGTATGTTCATTCACCTATATCAGTACTTTCAAAAAATAAATGAATAATACTTCATCATATGCATGTGTTATAGTTTGTATATCTCTTCACCCATCAATGGGCGTTGGAGCTTTTTCCAATTTTTTTTTTAATACAATCCTTTTGGAACAGTTATTTGTAACTACCTAATCTACTTTGCTGCGATCTAGCCTCATTCCTTTTAAAATGAATTATTATTAGAAGCCAGATGTATAATATATACAAATGGATCTTCATAGATATAAGTAGTAGGAATGGAGCTTCTCAAATTGAAGGCTGGTGTGTGGCCCTTGTTTTGGAAATTCTGTGTGGACCCAGTTTTAAGATTTTTTTATTTTTATTTTTATTTGTCAGAGTGAGAAAGAGCAAACACAGGCAAAGTGGCAGGCAGAGGCAGAGAGAGAAGCAGGGTCCCCGCTGAGCAAGGAGCCTGATGCAGGATTCAATCCGGGGACCCTGGGATCATGAACTGAGCCGAAGGCAGTGGCTTAACCAACTGAGCCACCCAGGCATCCCAGGACCCAGTTTTAAAGGCCTCTGAGGTACTTCGTTTCTTCTGTACTATATATGAAGAAACTGAAGCCCGGATTTGTATTGAAACCAAAAGCCTGGTTAGTGTGACAGATGACAGATAGTCATCTGAATACATTTACATAACAAGAACATGATGTAGCAGGAATTAACCAAAGTGGGCTTAGATAACACATTTTCAGGATTATGTTTTATAATAAATATCCTGCATCTTCGGTCAGGAAAATTTACAGGAAACCCAAGGAAAAAATCCTGAACTCCTAATTCTCATAAATACATTATTTTATCTTATTATGAGAGATTTATATATATAATTCTGTGGAAGTAGGTAAATCTACAATACAGTACAATGCCAAACCTTCCTGTGTTAGGATCAATAGGAGAAACTTAAAAATTCTGATGCCTGACCTCCATCCCAGCCCAATTAAATATCAGAATATCTGGGGCTGCAGACCAGGTATCAGAATTCTAAAAGATCTCCCCAGATGATTCTAATATTTAGGCAGGGCTGGGAATCTCTGGCTTTGGCTTTTGTCACAGAACATTACTCTTACTCATTTGTATATTCAGTTTATCTTCCCCATGAGGCCTGGTTTACATGCCACACCACTCTCCCAGGCTACTCCAGTTTATGCTGCTGCTCTCACCCTCTTCTGAAGAACTGGAGCACTTGTGAGTTTCACTCCTTCTGCTCTTCATCCTGCCCTGACACACACTGCATCTTGGCTCTTGTATGTGTTGATTTTGTGTCTCCAGTTGGAATACAGGGTCTTGGTGATCAGGAATAGAATCTGTTCTCTCTCTGCCTCTTCTCACTTCTAAATCGCCAGTCCTAAAACTTGTACTTCTTTGCTCTTAAAAGCATAGTTATCCTGCTATTGACCTAGGGTTGAAATGTGTGTATTTCTGGAATGGCTCTGAAGACTCAATGTTATACAAGGTGAATGTGAATATTCTTTGGAAGGTATTACATGTCATATACATATAAAAGCATATTACTGTTGTGACTAGGGAGAAAAACAACTATCTTTATTTTTTTGCTTCCCCAGAAATATGCCATTGGGAATTATAGAAAAAAGGTAAATCTCAACCCCTCTTTCTGGTTTAATTCAAATTTGCTTTTGTAGAAAAAGACACCCTTTCATTACTGTCTGGGGATTTACATACCTCATTTAATTCTCACAGTAGTTTTCCAGGGATTACCTTCATTTTATAGCTGAAAAAATAGAATTGTTTAAGACCATACTTATAAATGGTATAATTTGAGCCCAGATTTGTTCCAGTCTAAAGTGCATAAGAGTATATAGCAGTTATGATTATGTAGGTAGGATTTTTTACTCCAGGTTTACAAAATTGATAAGGTATAAAGTGATAAGTTTTCATGGAATAGTCTAAAAGGGATTTCCTACAAAGTAAATGTAACTGGACTAAAAGATGAAGTGGTACTTGGTGGAGAATTATCTTTTCTTAAAAGAGGTTCACCATCCCTATATCATTTTCCAGGGTATTGTGCTCTTCCCATTCTTTCTGTACTGTTTGTTGCATCAAATATTGAATGCAAGATCCTTAGAGAGGATAAGCAAAGTGTGGAAAGAGACAGATAATTTGTCTATTGGTCTATTTGCTTTAAATCTAGAGATTCTTGCCAATCTTGAACAGGAAACATGATAGCTTCCCAAGTAGAGAGATTTGAGAGACTCCAGAATGGCTTTCTTATCAAAAACATTTCTCCAAGAGCATTGGAATTCTAAAACTAGAGACATATTTGTACCTCTTGGAAGATTTTGAGAAGTCCAGAGTCCCCAGTATAAATAAAATAGCTTTGGAAAGGTTGGTGACTCAAGCCAGTCATTTTGGGAACTAGGATAAGGGGCAGAAAGAGGAGGCCTCTTTGTTACAAAGAGCGGGGGCAGAGAGTGGTTGGGGCAGAGGACCCACTTTCCATGTCCACCACAATCAATTTCAACATTGCATCCTCCAGGAAGACTTGCTGAGGGCCTTCTGAAATGAACAGCTCACTCCAGCCATACCTTGAACAAGCCACTCTTGAACAACCAACACTCCCTCTGAGGCCAGACTCAAACAATCCTTCTTAGCCTGAGACTTCTCAAACAGTCCTTCCCAGCAGGGTAATGAATAGAGGCTTCTGGCAAGCACCTGAAGGCCAACTTCTGTCTTTCAGGCTTGGATTTCAGGAAACAGCTTGGGAGGATGCTCTCCAGTCCCCACAACTGCTGGGACTTGGTCTTGGGATTTGTGGGGGAGAGAGGGGAGGCTAAGAGGGATTAAAGCTGCTCTGAAACCTTGTAGCCCAAGGGGGATTTGGAGGTGGAAAAGGAGGGGGTAGATCAGCTCAGCTGCTTCACCTTCCCAGATAATCCATCACTGCCACTGTAGCTGCAGGAAAGCAGTCCTGTAACTGTCTGCCTGGAAGGAAGGATAATCTGCCGCTGGCTTTTATTTTCAGTTGAATTATAACACTTACCTTCTCATCTGGCCTTTCATCAAGAGGCTTAAGTGTTTTTCTTTCTGTGGGCCTTACTGGCCACGTTTCCCCATTCATTATCAGCATAGGGGCCTGCCATGCTGAACCCATGTGCAGCCTTCCACTCCCTACTCCCCATCCCCCAGGGGCTCCTTAGCAGCAACAATTTTCTAATTCAGAACAGACTCTCCTCTGAGCATTTGATCTTACAAGTACATTACAACTGGCTTTACAGGAGTTACCAAAGGCAGGGATTTCAGAAACAAGATGTAAACTCCCCAAAAGATGGGGTACCAGAAATACCTTCAACATCTTTGAGTTTACCTGTAATACTTGGCTATATTACTTGGACATTTCTCTGTGCCTGGGGCTAAGGGGAAAGGTGGCTGGGAGTTTGGGGTCATTTGAAGATAATCATTAATAGGCTTGTTATCTTTAGGAGAGGATTGTGGAGTGTTTAGGGCCACTAGCATAAGACCTATGAAGTCAGAATGCCTGCATTCTGATCCTGGCTTGTTTAACCATGAGTAAGTGATTTAAGCTCTCTGTGCCTCAATTTCTTTGTCTGTAAGATGGGAATAATAATACCCACTTCCTAAGATTGCTGTGTTAAATGTCATAATCCATTAAAAGTTCTTATCACAGAGTCTGACACAGAATGTGCTCAGTATATATTAGGCATTATTATTGACTCCTTTGTTCATAAAATGGTTACTGATTATCTACATACTTATTGGCTTTACATCCAAAATATATCTCAAACCCAACTGCTCCTCCATCTTCACTTTTAGTAGCCTTCAGCAAATCATGGTCATGGTCCGTCTAAACTTTTCCAGTAGCCGCTTAATCTTCCACTCTTGTTCTTCTCAAATTCATTTCCACAGCAGAGTGGAAAAGATTAACTTGTTAATTTTAACAAGTTAAGCTGATCATGTCACTTTCATGTTTAAAACTTCTCAGAGGGTTGCTCATTGATTGCAATGAGAACTTCTTTCCATGTCTTAGGAGGCCCTGTGTGATTTTGCTCCTATTTCTCAGTGTCAGATTATTAATTTTCCTCCCTCCCTTCTTCCTCCTTTCTCCTCCTTCTCATTTTTCTCCTTTTTCATCTCCTTTTTCTTCTCCTCTTCCTCCTGTGCCTTCCTCACTCTCCTCCTTTTCTTTTTTCTCCTCTCCCCATTCCTCACTGATTAACCTCTAGCCACAGTGGCCTTCTAACTCAGAGACTGACTAGTTCCTTGGCAAACAACTCTTCTGAACTCTCAATTAGACTGAGATCCTAAAAGGAAACTTCTTATAACTCCTTGCTATTAGGTATGGTCTTTGACTGAATCCTGCTGGTAAAATGGGAGTGGAGGTGACAGGTATCACTTAGAAGTCTGGACCATAAAGGACCTCCTGACATAACCTTTTCTTTCTTCATCTATTAGCTGGATGTTGATGTGGATGAGAACGAGAACCTCAGACATCAGTTCATCTTTAAGTAAATGGAAAATAAATTTTTACTCTGTTGAGCTGCTGAGATTTTAAAGTTTAATTATTTTAATAGCTAGCATTACCTTAACTAATATACCCTTTTTCTGTTTCTCAAACTCTTTTCACTTTCATTCACTTCAGTTGCTATTTCTTCTCCCTGAAATATTTATTTCCCAGCTCTTTATATGGCTGGATCACGGATTCTTCACATCTTAGCTCAAATATTAATGACTCAGTGTTCCCATAATCCCTCTACCTGAAATGACTGTCTTCTCTCTTATCATGTTTACTTCCGTCAGAGCATTTTCCCAACTTATATTTCCCTTTTTATTGTCTGTCTCATTCACCAGAATGTAAGAAACAGGTTCGCATCATCTGTCTTGTTCAGTATGGGATCCTCAGGGACTGGAATATTACCTGAAAATAAATAAATGAGTTGAGTGAACAAGTAAAAAAAAATATTTAATAGGCTCTGAGCAGTATCTTGGGACCAAAGGAAATTTTGATCTATTTGGTGATAAAAAAAAAAAAAATTTTTATGACAAATATATTAGAGTTCTCCAGAGAAAAAGAACCAATAGGTTACATATATTGGCCCATATGTGTAATATATCACATATATATATGATATATAGAACTAGTAAGGGATGTATATGTATATGTATATGTATATGTACATGTATATGTATATGTGTATATACAGATCTTCTTGACTTATGATGTGGTTGTATCCCAATTAACCAATCATAAGTTGGAAATATCATGTGGAAAGTGCATTTAACATACCTAACGTACCCAACATCAGACCTCAGCCTAGCTAACCTTAAACATGCTCAGATACTGATATAAGCCTATATTTAAGCAACATCATCTAACAAATCCTTTTTTTATAATAAAATGTTGTATATCTTATGTAATCTATTGAACACTGTACTGAAAGTGATAAACAGAATGTCTGTATGGGTACAGAATGGTTTCAGTGTATTGGTTGTTCACCCTAGTGATCACCTGGCTGACTGGGAGCTGTGGCTTGCTGCTACTGCCCAGCATTGCTAGCCTGGGAAAAGATCAAAATTCAAAATTCAGAGTATGTGTTACTGAATGTGTATTACTTTTGCACCATTTTTGTTTTTCTGTATATATCTGTATGTGTGTATATATGTACAGACACATGATATATATAATATAAAAATATGTAATAGGTGTATACTGTGTACATATAATATATAACCCATATATAAAATGTATCTATGTAATATATAAATATATATAATATGTATATTGTATGTACATATGTAATGTGTAACATATATAACATATATATAAAATATATATACATGCAGACAGACATTGGAGATACTGCAAATTTGGTTCCAGACCACTTCAATAAAGCCAATATTGCAATAAAGTGAGTCAAATGAACTTTTTGGTTTCCCAAAGCATATAAAATTATGTTTATACTATATCATAATCTATTTAAAGTATGCAATCACAATGTCTAAAAATTCGATGTGCATATCTTAAATAAAAATATTTTTTTGCTTAAAAATGCAAACCATAATCTGAACTTTAGCAAATTATAATGAGTAATCTTTTTGCTGGTGGAGGGTCTTGCCTCAGTGTTGATGACTGCTGACTGATCAGGGTGGGGGCTGCTGAAGGCTGGGGTGGCTGTAGCAATTTCTTCATATAGGACAACAGTGAAGTTTGCTACATTAACTGACTCTTCCTCTCATGAAAGATTTCTCTGTAGTATGCAATGCTGTTTGATATCATTTTACCCACAGTAGAGCTTATTTAAAAACTGTAGTCAATCCGTTTAAACCCAGCAGCTGCTTAATCAACCAAGTTTATGTAATATTTTAAATCCTTTGTTTTCATTTCATCAGTCTTCACAGCATCTTCACCAGGAGTAAAATTCATCTCAAGAAACCGCTTTCTTTGCTCATCGGTAAGAAGCAACTCCTTGCAGCAATTTAGTCACATCATAAGGCTCCACTTCTAATTCTGGTTCTCTTGATAATGCCATCTAATTTCCAGTCACTTTCTCCACTGAGTCATCCATGAATGTTTGGAACCACCTTCTTCCAAACTCTTGCTTACGTTGATATTTTGACCCCTTCCCATGAATCACAAATGTTCTTGGTGGCATCTTGAATGATAAAATCTTTCCAGAAGGTTTTCCATTTACTTTGCCCATATCCATCAGAGGAATTACTATATATGGCAGCTATAGCCTTACAAAATATATTTCTTAAATACTAAGACTTGAAAGTTGTAATGACTCCTTAATCAGTGTTCTGGAGAATAGATGTTGTGTTTGCAGACATGAAAACAACTCTGGTATATCTCCATCAGAGCTCTTGAGTGACCAGGTATGTTGTCAATAAGCCATACTGTTTTGAAAGGAATCTTTCTTTGAACACTAGGTCTCAAAAGTGGGCTTGAAATATTCAGTAAACAATGTTATAAACAGGTTTACTGTCATCCAGGCTTTATTGTTCCATTTATAGAGCATAGGCAGAGTAGAATTAGCATAATTCTTAAAGATTTTAGGATTTTCAGAATGGTCAATGAGCACTGGCTTCCACTTCAAGTCACCAGCTGCATTAGCCCCTATCAAGAGTGTCATACTGGTCTTTGAAGCATCAAAGCTTGACATCTCTCTAGCTCTGGAAGTTCTAAATGGCATCTTTTCCCTATAGGGGGTTGTTTGTATACATCGACAATCTGTCATTTAGTGTAGCCACCTTCTTTAATTATCTTGGCTGGATTTTCTGGAGAACTTGCTGCAGCTTCTGTATCAGTGCTTGCAGCTTCACCTTGCACATTTATATGGTGTAGAAGGCTTCTTTCCTTAGACCTCATGATCTTATCTTTGTTAGCTTCAGACTTTTCTTCTACAGCTTCCTTACCTCTTAGTCTTGATAGAATTGAAGAGAGTTAGAGCCTTACTGTGGGTTTGTCTTTGTCTTAAGGGAATACTCTGGATGGTTTGCTCCTTCAACAGAACTTTCTCCACATTAAAGTCCGTTCCACTTTCTGATCATTAGCATGTTCACTGGAGTAGTACTTTTAATTTCCTCTAAGAACTTTTACTTTGCATTTACAACTTGGTTAACTGATGCAAGAGACGTAGTTTTTGGCCTATCTCAGCTTTCAACATGTGTTCCTTGCTAATAAGCTTAATCATTTCTACCTTTTGATTTAAAGTGAAAGATGTGTGACTCTTCCTTCCACTTGAACAGTTAGAGGTCATTGTAGGGTAATTAATTGGCCTGATTTCAATATTATTGTGTCTCAGGGCCTAGGGAGGTCTGAGGAAAGGGAAAGAGATGGGAGAATAGACAGTGAGTGGAGTAGTCAGAACACATACAGTTAAGTTCGCTGTCTTACATAGGCAGTTGTTGGCACCCCAGAACAATTTCAATAGTAACAGGAAAGATTGCTGATCACAGATCACCATAACAGACACAATAGTAATGACAAAGTTTGGAATATTGGAAGAATTACCAAAATTTGATAAGGAGACATGAAATGAGCAAATACTGTTGGGAAAATGGTGCTGATAGACTTGTTCCATGCAGTGTTGCTATAAACCTTCAATTTGCAATGGAATATCTATGAAACACAATAATGCAAAGTACAGCAAAGTGAGATATGCCTGTAGATATACAGATGGGTAGATAGATAGATAAATAAAGTGATTATGGTATCTGAGCAGTCCCTCAATCTGTTTAATTCTAATCCAAGTCCAAAGACCTGAGAATTAGGTGAGTCAGTGGTGTTAATCCCAGTCCAAGGGCAGGAGAATACCAGTGTTCTAGCTCAACAGATAGGTAGGAAGAACACTATTCCTTTTTTGGTCTGCATCTTGTTCTATTCCTGCCCTCAGTGGATTGGATGATACTTGCCTATATTGAGGAAGGCAATCTACTTCTGATTCAACCTACTTCTAATTCTGATGCTAATCTCATTTGAAGACACACCCAGATATAATGTTTAATCTGAGCACCCCTTGGTCCCATGAATTTGACACATAAAATTAACCATCATAAGAATGGTTAACAGGAATGGTACATTTCTAAGAATGTACACATTAATAGAAAAATTAATATACAACATGGAATAAAATGCAATGGCGTATATTTAAAAAAGAAGAGTTGAAAGAATACAGAAAACCTCATAAGAATTTATAAGGTAGCTATTATTAGCTCCATTGTATAGATGAGGATAGAGGCTCAGAGAGTTTCCCTTACTTGGCCAAAAATTACACATCTAGTAAATGATTAAGTTAGGGAGGGCTGCAAGCCAATCTTTTGACTCCAAATCCTATGTTCCTCAAAGCAAGATACAACTTTATTTTTTTCTTCAGATTTTGCACATCACTCAATATCCAGTTTATTTTTTTTAATTTTTAATTTTTTTTCAATATCCAGTTTAAATATCACTTCTCAGTGTGCTTGGGTGGCTCAGTCAGTTAAATGTCTACTTTTGGCTCAGGTCATAATCTCAGGTTTCTGGGATAGAGCACAGAGCCTTTAATTACAGTATGTTGGGAGAAGGTGCTGGGGTTACATTATGTGTTTAAATTTAAAAAAAAAAGGAAAAAAAATACTGTAATTAAATGCTGGGAAAAGCTAATGAAAAAAAAATAGAATCACTTCTCCCCATAAGATATGCTCTGGTGTACGTAATACATACCTTCATGAATGAAAGACAGCAATAAATGTACTTCTGCCTGGGG
>ML111178.1:0-35712 GCA_003697995.1 Taxidea taxus jeffersonii | reverse complement strand
TTGTCCTCCATTTGTTTTTCACTCATTTGTTCATTTTTCCTTTTATCCATTTAATCATTCAACAAATATTGCTTAGATCCAATATATGCTAGGTGCTATGACTAAAAAAGGAAATAAATGATTCTTACACTCGAGAAATTTAAAATTACTGAAAGTGATAGATTACCAAGCCTCTTGGATCATGAAGAAGGAAGACATGGGCTAAAGATAGTGTAACTCAGGTCTCAAATGAAACTGTTTATTTGCTTCAACTTCTCATTTTTAGATTTATCTTATACAAAAGAGAAATTAGCTTCTCCATTACTTAAACCACTTTATATTGGTCTGTTTTCTAGTAACTATACCATTTCTAATTGGTACTTTGACCTAATCCAAAATACTTGAATGGCAAGAAAAGTGTACTTATTTAATCGTGGATCTTAAATCTGTCTGCAGAAAATATATACATTGAATAATTATGAAACCAGAGAGGGAAAATGACTATATAATATTTCAACTCAACTGAATTGAATAAATTAAATCACTACTGTTCATATCAAGAATATTAAGCTCTTATGTGTTATTCTTTAACATTAGATTGTGTCCAAATTATGTGGGAAATAGATGGGAGACTTTTCCATTGAGCATATTCCTTTCACTTGAGATGTCCTGGAGGGGCTCCAGAGGAAGAATCAATATCACTGGGTGCCTACGTGTGATGTCATGACATAAATGAGATACACTTTGCCACTTCATCCAGTTCAACTTTGCTCTGGGGAAGAGGCAGATTTCTTGCTAATTCATTTGTATCTTAATTAAAAATTGCCCTCAATTTGGGGGAAAAGGCAGAATTTTGCATATCTCTTGATACTGAGCAGATAGTCTTCTTTGAAAAGTGAAGACTTATAGTGTCTGGAATATGTAAGTGGAACGAGTGCAATGTCATTTTCCTTTTAAGATTTTATTTTTTATTTATTTGACAGAGAGAGAGATCACAAGCAGGCAGAGAGGCAGGCAGAAAGAGAGGGGGAAACAGGCTCCCCGCCCAGCAGAGAGCCTGATGCAGGCCTCAATCCCAGGACCCTGGGATCATGACCTGAGCCAAAGGCAGAGGCTTAATCCACTGAGCCACCCAGGCGCCCGTCATTTTCCCTTGAAAGTGGGGTACATGTAGTGAAGATAGAACTGTATAAGAGGACTCACATTTGTGCTTAGATAGTTGTACATTCTTTTTGTGGAGGCTTTTGGTCTTGTCTCCTATAAGTATACTCAGCAACAAGTTCTTCCCCTACCCACATTCCTTAATTTCTAAACCATTGTTTATCTTCAGGTATTTGGGGAACACAGGAACACATATGTTGAACACATATGTTTATGTTTTATTGATAATTAACTTTTCAAATATGTTATCTTGTAAGAATGATTTGAGTCTTATTTAGTAGCCTTATTTTCTTAGATAGGGGGAAATTCCAACTTTTCTAAAATGAATAAGATCCCCTGACATTCTAGTTGGCATTGAACCCATAACACAGTTGAACATAGGTATTTAGAAATTGAGTCTGGAATTGGGCCCTCAGAAATAGAGTTAGATTCAGGCTCCTAGATTCAGCAATTGTTTCTCATCTGTTTCAAGAAAAAAAAATAGTATCTTGATTACTGAGTTTGCTTTTATAGGAATGTTCAGATGAGAAGACTAGTGACCAAGCTAAATCACAAATTTGAAAAGATGATAGTTTGCACTTCTTTGGACCAAGGATGTTGTTGGAAATTAAAGCTACCTTGAAGGATTTTATGGGCTACAGAACTTTTTAGCCTGGCCCATAAACCTATGAAAAAAGATTGAAATAATTTTTAAAAACATGATATTTAAATTCCCATTTAGAATAAATATTTCTTTTGCCTTGTTAAATTCAAGAGAGACCTTTCTTGAACTGAAATGTTCTTTTTCACTTTGGGGGTATTAATACCAGAAGGGACAGAGCTTGGAGTATAACCTCGGGTAGGATGCTGTATTGTGGCACTCTCTTTTGCCCCAAAGGCATCACCCTTCCTGATGAACATTGGGAAAGAGTGTGCAGTTGAAGAAGGCTTGGTGGGGAACAGGCAGTAATTTTCTTCTCTGAGCTCAGAGCAGAACAACTATTCTAGGATGGTAAAGGGAAAGTAAATGCATGTCCTCAGGGAGTAAATGCATCATCCTCTCCTAAAATCCATTTGATTCCTAAAGACTAGAAATTGAATGACTGGTAATGAGAAGCTGGGGGGGTAATCGTTTCCATGTTTGAAATGTAGCAGTTAAGAGCTAGTGTCCTCTTATTTAGACACAGAGGTACTTTTCTGCATAGGTGCTGTGGCAGATTGTATTATCCAATTATGGCTTCTTATATATTCTACATGGTCTTCCTATAATGTGACATTGACATTCCTCCATTTAGAAGCAAGGTCTATGTACTCTGTCCTTAAACCCTAGTGGACTTTTGTAACTGACTTGATAAACAGTTCAGCAGTTTGTGGCAGAAATGATGTTGCATAAATTGTGATGCCAAATCACAAAAGGCTTCTGTCTGTCTTGCTTTTTCTTTGGATGCTCAACCTTCAAACAAGCCAGTGTGCTGTGAGAAAACCCAAAGAAGCTCACCCAAAGACTTCATGGAGAGGCCCAGGTGGAAAGGAACTGAAACTCCTAGCCAGCAGCCAGAATGAACCACAACACTTGTGAGTGGCTGAGCCATGAGATGCTTCCAGCCTCATTTTTCTATCTAGATGATACCAAGTGGGGCAAAGGTTAACATCCTAACTAAGCCCCACCCAAATTGCAGATTTTAGAGCAAAATACATGTTATAATTATTTACAACTTTTGGGGTGGTTTGTTACACAGCATTAGATAGCAGGAATAGAGATCACTAAATGTAAATCTTCAGAGTACTTCCAGTCCTCTCAAGTATTTATACCAACGACTTTTCTTTTTTTTTTTTTTAAAGATTATTTATTTATTTATTTGTCAGAGAGAGAGAGCGGGAGTGAGCACAGGCAGACAGAATGGCAGGCAGAGGCAGAGGGAGAAGCAGGCTCCCAGCTGAGCAAGGAGCCCGATGTGGGACTCGATCCCAGGACGCTGGGATCATGACCTGAGCCGAAGGCAGCCACTTAACCAACTGAGCCACCCAGGCGTCCCACAACTTTTCTTATCATAGGTCTTAAATTCAAGTCCAAGAAACCTACTATTAACATAATACATTTTTAGTGGCCTCAAATTATATATGTGTGTTTGTATGTGACAGTCTCATTTATTCTTATGTCCATAAAAGTCAGGGAGAAAACAATTGTAATTATCTTTGATGTGACTTTTAAAAGGGTCTGTTTGAGATGAGCCACCAGGTACAGTTAGAGAAAATAAAGGACCATTTGGCAATTGTGTTTACACTTCCAGTAGCCACTTGCAAGCTATTAGTGTCACTGTTCTAATATTTTAGTCATAATCCAAGTTTGCCTTTGTGACAAAACAGCCTGGCCAGTTTTTCCCTAAAAGCAAGTCTTTAAAATTAATAATAAAAAAGTCCACTAATTCTAACTTTACTAGGTGTTCTAAATTGCCTAAATTGGTAAAATCTACAGGCAACTAAAAGAAATCCAATTACTATAACCAACCCTATAAAGCAATCCTGAAAAAGAAGATTTGAAAACTAATTAATAGAGGGTGTGGGGATAGTATGGGGGAGAGAAAGTGCACAAGAGAGAAGGGAAGGGAAACAGTTGTACAGTACTTGTCCATGGCATAAGATCAGTGAGTGGACATCTGTGGGGAGGATGAGTCATGATGATGATAGAGATTATGGCCAGATAATTTAAAAAATCACATATTATCCTGAAATTATTTCTATTAAGTCTTACCATGTACTTAGAGCCATGGACTTTTTAGATCTTTTCCTTTAAGAAACCCAGCCAAGGACCAGTCCCTTCTATCCTGCTGAACTAACTGCCATGTTTCCAACAGGAAGAGGCTCTTGCCACCTTGTTCATTCCTTTATGGCTTCAGTATGTTTTGAATAGCTACTTCATTTTTGTAATCTGCTTTCCAACCTCTCCCTCATGTTCTCTGTTTCTAAGTACTATTATACATTTTCTTCATATAGTTCATACCAAGATTTTAGACTGGGGAGTTAGTACTTCCCTTTGGCTCTGATTCATTCTTTCCCCTAAACTTGGATCTCACACACTTGATAATGGTATTTCCAGTCCTTCTGGATCCAGTCTAGGGTTGTCCCTACTGTCCTACTGAACATAGTTTCTTGTGCTAGTGTTCTTGACTCTGCCATTGAGACCTACCCAGGGACTAATTTAAGAGTAATCTAAGCAGACTCTTGTTTCACAGATAGGAACCGAGGCCCCCCCAAAGTTAAGAGTCCTGTGCAGTGTCACATACCCTGTACTAAAAAGATCAGGGCTGTTCTTCTGATCTCTTGAACCCACTCATTTTCTAGTTTTTGTTTTATTTTGTTTTGTTTTTTACATATCACTGTGTTTTCTTCCTTCACTTAAAAATTGGTGTGTGTCTGACTGCAGTGAATGACCCTAGATCTTTGTAGAAAGATGCAGCAACAGTTCATACAAATGTCCCCAGACTTACACCTTTAAAAAACTTTTTCTCCTCGGTTTGTGTATGGTTGGACTCGATAAGCATTTTTATCTTGCCCATAGGTTAATCTAGAGTTTGATATTACTTTTGCACTAAAATCCTGCCCCCCCCAAACCGGCTGAGCTTCTTGTTTGTTTTTCTTCTTCTTTGGTTTTACATATGTAAAAATAGAACAAAAACCCATTGGGGTAAAAAAGAGAACAGAACTACACTGTATACTGTAACCAAATAGAATATTTGATTCTGATAGATAACATAGATAGTAACTTCACCATGGCAGAAGATCATATCAACATTAAGGGCTGTCTGTAATGGTACTGACTGCTACACCTCAGCCCAAAGAAGCTCAGATGAAGAGACAAACCAATTCTGGACTGTTAGTACATTAGAGCCCTTCCCATGGGCACACTGGTAAGGCATGTTTTTTTTGGAGTTCCTGGATTTAACAGATTTATTTGGCTGCAAGATGGAGATTTTATATTTAAAACCAACAAGTAGATCATGACAAAGACTAAAAATGCTTTCCAGCTTTACATCCAGGGTCCAACATAATGGATTCCACAAAGAAGGGAGGTGAGAAGAAGGGCATTCTATCCATGACTTAGTAACCAGAGAATGCACCATCGACAGTTACAAGCACATTCATGGAATGGGTTTCAAGAAGTGTGCCCCTTCTGGAAATTTGCCATGAAGGAGATGGGAGCTCCAAAGGTGTGCATTGACACCAGGCTTGTTGAGCTGTTTTGGCCAAAGGAACAAGGAATGTTCTATACTGTGTGTGGTTGTCCAGAAAATGTAACGAGGATGAAGATTCAGCAAACAAACTCTATACATTGGTTACTTACGTACCTGTCACGACTTTAACAAATCTGTTGACAGTATGAGACCTAACCACTGATTGTCAAATGAAGGTATAAAATTGCAAAAAAAAAAAAAATCGCTTTCCAATTGATATAAAATACCTTGATACAAGAAAATAACCATTCCAAGAAAGACAGGCAAAATAAGGTTGTCACTGAGTGACATAAAATCCAGGTGAGAGGTAAGGAATTAAGGTTTTCACTCTGTCCTAATAAGTAAAAAGCTGAAGGAACTGAAAAATCAGCAGTTCCTTTTATTCTTTTTGAATGTAGCTTTCTTTTAAAGAAAATGTAAATTCAGTTAGCCAACATATGGTAGTGTTCAATGGTTCATTGGTTGCATATAGCACCCAGTGCTTATCACATCACATGCCCTCGTTAATGCCCATTACCCAGCACTTTTTAAGAGAGAGGGAAGGGAACCATAAGAGACTTCAATGATAGAGAACAAACTGAGGGTTGCTGGAGGGGAGGTAGATGAGAGGATAAGTTAAATGGGTGATGGGTATTAAGGAAGGCACTTACTATGTTGGGTACTGGGTGTTATACGTAAGTGAAGAATCACTAAATTCTACTTCCGAAACCAATATTATCAAGTACCTATTGGCTATCTGTGCATCTTCTTTGGAAAAGTGTCTATTTAGATCCTTTGCCCATTTGTAATTGGATTCTTTGGTTTTTTGGTTATTGAGTTGTATGAGTTCTTCATATATCTTGGATGTAACCTCTTACTGGATATATGATTTGCAAATATCTTTTCCTATTCAGTAGGTTGCCTTTTTATTTTGTTGATGATTTTCTTTGCTGTACAGAGCTTTTTAGTTTGATGTAGTCCCATTTGTTTATTTTTCCTTTTATTGACTTTGCTTTTGGAATCAGATCCAAAAAAAGTGGTGATATCGCCAAGGATGATGTCAAGGAACTTAAAACACCTGTTTTCTTTTAGGAGTCTAACTGTTTCTGGTTTTATATTCAAGTCTTCAATCCATTTTGAGTTAGTTTTTAATGTGTGGTATAAGATAGTAGTCCAGTTTCAATTTTTTGCATGTGACTGTCCAGTTACCTCAATACTATTTTTTAAAGAAACTATTCTTTTCCCATTGTGTATTCTTGCCTCTTTTGTCATAAATTAATTCATCATTTATCATGGATTTATTTCTGTGTTCTTGAAACTGTTCCATTGATGTATTTGTCTATGGTATGCCAATACCATACTGATTTCATTACTATAGCTGTGTAATATAGTTTGAAATCAGGGTGCATGATGCCTCCGGCTTTGTTCTTTATTTTATTTTATTTTTTTGTCCCTGGAGACTGCTTTTGTTATTTGGGATCTTTTGTGGTTCTATAAAAATTTTATGGTTGTTTGTTATATTTCTGTGAAAAATGCCATTACAATTTTGATAGGGATGGAATTGAATCTATAGATTGCTATGGGTATGGACATTTTAACAATATTAATTCTTCTAACCCATGAACACAGAATGTCTTTCCATTTGTTTGTCTTCTTCAATTTCTTTCATAAATGTCTTGTAGTTTTCTGTGTACAGGTCTTTTTCCTCCTTTGTTAAATTTTTTCCTAGGTATTTTATTCTTTTTGATGAAATTATAAATAGGATTTTTTTCTTAATTTATCATTTTTAAAATGTTTTGTTATTAGTGTATAGAAACATGACCGATTTTTTATGTTGATTTTGTATTCTGCAATTACTGAATTTGTTTATTAGTTCTAATGGTTTTTTGGTGGTGTCTTTAGGGTCTTCTTTATATAAAATCATGTAGTGACAATTTTACTACTTCCTAAATAGTGACAATTTTACTACTTCCTTCTTAATTTTGATGCATTTTACTTGTTTTCTTGCCTAATAACTCTGGTTACAACTTCCAATACTATGTTCAATTAAAGTGGTGTATGTGAGCATCCTTGTTTTGTTCCTGATCTTAGAGGAAAAACTTTCAGCTTTTTCTCAAGGAATATAGTGTTAGCTGTTGGCTTGCCATATATGGTCTTTATTATGTTGAGGTATATTTCTTCTTTACTTACTTTGTTGAGAGCTTTATCATTAAGTGGATATTGAATTTTGACAAATGCTTTTTCAGTACCTATTGAGGGATCATATGATTTTTAACCTTCATTTTGTTAATGTGGTGTAGGATTCTGATTGATTTATGAATGTTGGACTATAAATCAGATTTATTCTCTGGAATAAATCTGACTTGATCATGGTGTGTGATCTTTTTAATGTATTATTGAATTTAGTTGCTAATATTTTTTGAAGATTTTTGCATTTATGTTCATCAGGGATATTGGCCTATAATTTTTCTTTTTTTATTGTGATATGCTTCTCTGATTTTGGTATCATAACAATGTTGGCCTTATAAAATACATTTAGAACCACTCCCACCTCTTTGATTTTTTTTTATAAGAGTTTGAAAAGGATGGGTGTTAAATCTTTGAATGTTAGAATTTACTAGTGAAACCTCTAGTCCTGGACTTTTGTTTGTTAGGAGGTTTTCAGTTACTGACTCAAACTCCTTGCTAGCAATTGGTTCTATTCAGATTTTCTTTTCTTGATGATTCAGTCTTAGAAGATTTTATATTTTCATGAATTTGCCCACTTTTAATAGGTTATCCAGTTTGTTGGTGTATAACTGTAATAGTTTCTTATGACCTTCTGCATATACTGGTATTAGTTGTTATTCTCCTCTTTCATTTGTAATATCACTTACTTGACTCCTCTCTCTCTCTCTATCTCTCTCTCTCTCTTTTTTCTTTTTTTAGTAAAGCTAGCTAAAGCTTTATCAAGTCTTGGTTTCATTGGTCTTTTCCATTGTTTTTAGTTTCTGTTTCATTTATTTCTTCTCTGATCTCTATTATTTTTTATGATAACTTTGGGCTTTATTTTTTCTTTTTCTAACTCCTTTAGGTGCAAAGTTGGATTGTTTATTTGAGAATTGTTGGTTTGCTTGTTTCTCGATGTAGTCCTATATGCTATGAACTTCCCTCTTAAAACTGCCTCTACTGCATCCCACAGATTTTATTTTCATATCATTTGTCTTTTAAGCTATCTTCTTAAAAATTCTTTTTAAAAAACTTTTAATATTTCTACTCTGGGTGTTTTCTACTGTCCTGTCTTCCAGGTCACTGATCCTTTCTTCTGTTTCATCTAGTTTGTTATTGAACCCCTTGAGTGTATTTTTCTTTTCTTTTAAAGATTTTATTTATTTATTTGTCAGAGAGAGAGAGAGAGAGAGAGAGAAAGAGCACAAACAGGGGAAGTGGCAGGCAGAGGGAGAAGCATGCTCCCTGCTGAGCAAGGAGTCCAATGTGGGACTTGATCCCAGGAATCTGGGATCATGACCTGAACCGAAGGTAGCCGTTTAACTAACTGAGCCACCCAGGTGTCCCTCTCTCTAGTGTATTTTTCATCTTAATTATTGTATTCTTTAGCTCTGTAACTTTTATTTGGTACTTTCTGTGTTAATCTTTTCTTTTCCTGAAATTGGTGAGCATCTTTATGATCATTATTTTGAAGTCTTTATCAGGTATGTTATTTCTTGCCTTTTCATTGATTTTTTTTTTTTTACCCTGTGGTTTTATTTTGTTCTTTCATTTAGAACATATCTGTTTCCTTATTTTGCTTGATAGTCTCTGTTTCTGTGATTTTGGCAAAAGAGCTCTTTCTCTAGTCTTGAAGGAGTGGTAGTCATAGGAAGAGTGGGAGTGTGTTTCATTGAGCAATCTGTGTGGTGTCCTGAGGGTAGTAGTCTGCTGAGAACTGTTCCTCTGATTGTTTTGGTCTTTTGGGGCACCAGAGCCAGGTATTCAAGGGGCATTTTTTGTTTGGAATGCACATATCTGTTGGCTCTAGCAAGGTTGTGGAGGAATCTCCTATGGGCTTTTACAGGGCAAGGTGGTGGGGAGTGACAAGCTGGCACAAGATTACCTGCTAAGTTTCGTGGGCTGATTTGCCAAGGAGTGCTGGGCCAGGGCACACTTACTCATTGGGTTTGGTGGGTTGGGGCCATAAGACAGTATAGTGGTAAAGCAAGCATCACTAGCAAGGTAGGGAGAGAGTACAAAGATGGCTCCCACCAGTGCCAGCATTAGCAAGGTAGGGGAGTGCAAAAATGGTGTCCACCAAAAAAAGACAGTCTCTTCGATAAATGGTTCTGGGAAAATTGGACAGCTATGTGTAGGAGAATTAAACTTGACAATTCTCTTACACCATACACAAAGATAAACTTGAAATGGATAAAAAACCTCAACGTGAGGCAGGAATCCATCAGAATCCTAGAAGAGAACATAGGCAGTAACCTCTTCAACATCAGCCACAGCAACTTCTTTCAAGATATGTCTCCAAAGGCAAAGGAAACAAAAGTGAAAATGAATTTTTGGGACTTCATCAAGATCAAAAGCTTCTGCACAGCAAAGAAAACAGTCAGCAAAACAAAGAGGCAACCCATGGAATGGGAGAAGATATTCGCAAATGACAATACAGACAAAGGGCTGATATCCAGGATCTATAAAGAACTCCTCAAACTCAACACACACAAAACAGATAATCATGTCAAAAGGAGGGCAGAAGACATGAACAGACACTTCTCCAATGAAGACATACAAATGGCTAACAGACACATGAAAAAATGTTCATCATCACTAGCCATCAGGGAGATTCAAATCAAAACCACATTGAGATACCACCTTATAACAGTTAGAATGGCCAAAATTAACAAGACAGTGAACAACGTGTGTTGGAGAGGATGTGGAGAAAGGGGAACCCTCTTACACTGTTGGTGGGAATGGAAGATTGTGCACCCATTTTGGAAAGCAGTGTGGAGACTCCTTAAGAAATTAAAAATAGAACTTCCCTATGACCCTGCAATTACAATACTGGGTATTTACCCCAAAGATACAGATGTAGTGAAAAGAAGGGCCATCTGTATCCCAATGTTCATAGCAGCAATGGCCACAATCGCCAAACTTTGGAAAGAACCAAGATGCCCTTCAACGGACGAATGGATAAGGAAGATGTGGTCCATATACACTATGGAGTATTATACCTCCATCAGAAAGGATGAATACCCAACTTTCATATCAACATGGACAGGACTGGAAGAGATTATGCTGAGTGAAATAAGTCAAGCAAAGAGTCAATTATCATATGGTTTCCCTTATTTGTGGAGCATAAGGAATAACACGGAGGACATGGGGAGATGGAGAGGAAAAGGGAGTTGGGGGAAATTGGAGGGGGAGACAAACCACGAGACACCTGGACTCTGAAAAACAATCTGAGGGTTTTGGAGGGGTGTGGGATGGGAGGTTGGGTGAGTCTGGTGGTGGGTATTATGGAGGGCATGTATTGCATGGAGCAGTGGGTGTGGTGCATAAACAATGATTTCTGGCACACTGAAAAGAAATTTAAAAAATAAATAAAATTTTAAAAAAAAGCGGTGTCCACTAGCACTTCTGTTCCCAGAGGGAGTTCCAACAGACTCCTTCCCTTCCAGCAGATGCTTTATGTAAAGATTAGCTAATGAATCTCTTTCACATATGGTCTGGATACTTTTCAACCTGCTGCTTTTACACTGGGTCCTGCAACAAGTAAGTCTCTGTATGAGTTCTTTAAGAGCAGAGTCAGTTTCCTACAGCCTTTTATATCTTCTGGACATAAAACCTATTGGTTTTAAAGCCAGATGTTTTAGGGTCTCATATCTTCAGTGCAGGTTCCCAGGATGGGAAGTGATGTGGGACTCAGACCCCCTGTTTTTCAGGAATACACTCCATACTTATTACATCCTTCCTGCTTGTGGGTTACTGCATTGGGAATGGGTTTTGGTGGGACTGTATCTCTGTGTCTCTTCCCTGGTTTGATGTGGCTTTGAAATTTTTGTTGTGGAAAAGCTGTTCAGCTAGTTCTCAGGTCCTTTGCAGAATTGTTCTATATGTAGCTATAGATTTGGTGTGTCTGTGGGAAGAGGTGTGTGCAAGGTCTTCCTATGCTGCCATCTTGAACTGCACTCCCCCCCCAGCCTCAGTTTGGCAGATTTTTACAAAACTAAACATAACCTTACCATATGATCCAGCAGTCATGCTCCTTGATATTTATCCAAATTGAATTGAAAACTCATATCCATACAAAACCCTGCACACAGATGTTTCATATATTATATAAATCTTAGCTCTCATAATGGTCTATACAGTGGTGGAGAGTTTTGAACCCACATTTGCCACAGAGCTTTAGAACATCTATTAGTGAACATGTGACAGTGCATCAAGAACAAACAACAGTGTAGAAGGCTTTCATAATGCAATAAATATGTATTTTGGAAACTGACAGCTCTCTTAATGAAAGAAAGACATTTAGTGAAAAAAAGAAAAATTGTGATGCTAAAGAAGGAGACAAATAAACAAGCAAAAAAATAGTATAATACTGTGAATGGAAATCTTTGAAAACAAATGCTTTTGTACAATCTGCAAAATAAGATCTGTTACATGAGTCTACAACATGTATTTTGAATGTATTCAGATATTTTATATTCCATAAAAATATTTTATTTTTGTCATTAATTTTTCATGTTTCATTATATCCTTAATGAAAGTCCCTCTTTCATTTTTTGTGATTTATTTTTTATGGCAAAACTTCCTTATAGGCTATTAGTTATGTGGCAAAACTGTTTGTAATGAAAACTCCGGTGGCAAAGATGCTTATGGCCAAAATACCAGACATATTTTGCAGTAGCTCTTACAAACTAATGGTAGTTCCTAAAATACCTCAAACTACATTCCATTTTTCTTCCCTTTTTTACATGCTATTCTGTCTGTAGTTCTCATCTTTTTTTATTTTAAATTTTATTAACATGACCTCAGGAGGTCAAAGATCTTTTGCAGAATATTCTACTGACTTTCCAACATAATTTGGATGAGACTTCATTGTGATCCCATAAAATACTCTATCTTTTTTTTTTTTTTTGGCTGAATAATACTGTAAAGGAGCCTTTATTTTTCTCTTTTCCCCATTATTCTAATACTACTTGTAACCTGTGTCCATACCCTGGGAGAACACCCCTCAGGTCTTGCAGTCTTATGGGGGAAATGCACAAGTAAATCTTTCTCTTTTCACATGAACTAATGTGATTTTTATCAGGCTTTTTGAGAAATTAACAATCAATATTTAGAATATGATTACATATTTTTTACAGGGAAGTCACCTATTATATTACATCCAGTTTCCCTTATTGTACAATTTTTATTTTTATGAATGTAATAATTTTTTACTTAGCTATTTTTATTTTAATTTAGATTATATTTTTGTTAAAATTCTATATATATGTAGTTTCAACAAAGGGAACAAAAGAGAAGATCCCACTTTTTTCTCATTTTTATCACTCCAGAGGCAATCATTTTAACTAAATAAGCTGATTCTTTGGGCATTGCTTCCATATGGCTAAATATTGCCTATATGGTTATTTGATTTTATAGGTTAAGCACTATCTCTTGTTTTCTACTATGGCATATAGGATTTATCTCTTTTTTTTTCATATTAGCTTTCCTCCCATCCTAATTGGACACATACTTATTTTCCATGCTTATTCTTCTAATCTTCCCCAAACATTTATATCTTATTTTGATTAGGTGAACATTAATTATTCACATTATTATTACTATGTAAAGCCTATTTACAGTTAAACCATAGAGTATGCCACAATTACTTTTACCTTTTTTGTACAATATTTTGTTTTTCTTGGAATCAGTAATTATCAGTCAAATGCTTGCATGATCATACCTTTTTCTCTTTTGGACAACTTCCTCCTGGGGTCCTCTGCCCTCCACTTTAGCATGGATTGGTGGATTTCTAGAATGTAGCAAGATTTTGCCTGCACACTTGCTTTTATTATTAATTTGAAAATTATCTTCACCTCTCTCATCTCATATGTTGGATCTTATTTCCTGGGTTCTATGTTTTCTTTTTTTGGCTTTCCCTTTCATTTTATTAAAGGACATCATGTAATCTATTTCAGAAAAAGGGAGCCATGGTAGGTAAAATTTTGATAGCTTGTGAGGCTGAAAGTGTATTTTATCTCAACATTAGACTTAAAGTTTGTCTTAGTTTAGTAACCAAAGAGGTATATATAAATACACAAGTATAAATATATAATATGAAGGAATATATAATATAATATAATTATAGTGTATATTATATATTATAATATATAATATAATATAATTATATAATAATGTAATATATAAGTATGCAATGATATATTTTATATAATATATAATAATAATATGGAATTTAATATATAATATAAATACATTTATATAATTATATTCTAAATAATATATAGTTTATATATAACAAAATATATATGTATTTATTCATATTATTCAGCCATCAGGAAGAATGGAATGTTTTTTTCTTGGATGGAACTAGAGGATATTATGCTAGTGAAATAAGTCAGAGAAAGACAAGTACCACATGATTTCACTCATATAGAATTTAAGAAACAAAACAGGTGAATATAGTGGAAGGGAAGGAAAAATAAGATAAAAACAGAGAGGAAGGCAGTCCATAAGGGACTCTTTTAACTACAGGGAACAAACTGAGGGCTGCCAGAGGGGTGGTGTTCTGGTGGATGCTGATGGGCATTAAGAAGGGCACTTAATGTAAGGAGCACTGGATGTTATGTATAACTGATGAATCACTAAATTCTACTCCTGAAACTAAAAATACACTATATGTTAAGTAACTTGAATTTAAATAAAATTTTGGGGAAAAAGTTTGTCTTTGTTTAGAATTTCAGGATGGTAATTATTTCTGTGCAGAATGCTAAAGCTTTTGCCCATTTTTCTGTTGCAGCATGGCTTTAGAAAATTCTGATGCTACCCTGATTTATTGATCTTTTACACAGGACTCATTTATCTCTCCCTTGAAGACTTTAGAAATAATTTCTTTGTCCTAGTATTTTACAGTTTCATCTTAGTGTATATCTTTTTCATTAATTTTGTATGACATTCACTGTGTCTTTTACTGGAAGGTGCAGTCCTCTACTGAGAAAATTATTATTATACCTTTGATAATTCTCCACAACCTTGTCTCTTAGTACTTTTACTATTATTTTTTGGAGCTTCCAGTGGTAAGATGTTAGTCTTCTTGGATTGATATTCTTTCTTTTTTTATTATATTTATACATTTTTGTTCCTTTTGTGTCTTTACCTAATTCTTACAGAACTTTTACGAAGTATTCATCATGTCAGAGATTAAAAGTTTGTTATGCTTTTAAATGATGGAACACTATAATACATACATATGTGTGAATACATATGTATACATATGTATACATATATACATATGTATAATACATACATATGTGTATAATACATACATATAGGCTGGTACATTTTCTTCCCCCAACCATTCTTTTTAATATTGTTTCTATTTTTGTTTTTAAAACATAATTTATATACAATAAAATACAAAAACTGTAAGTGTGCTGTCAACAAGTTTTGACAAATCTACACAAAATGTAAATCACTTTAGTCAAGATGTAGAACACTTCCATCATTGTAGAAAGATTTATCACTCTCATTTGCAATTAGTACTTTTTTATTCCTAGCCCAAGATATAGCTAGTAATCAGATCTGTATATCATAGCTTAGTTTTGCCTATTCTAGAACTTTATATAAATTCAGTTGTAAACTGTGAATTCTTTGTTTTGTTTTTTTTGTATTCAACCTACTATTTCATGGGTTGATTCCTTTTGTAGTTTGTATTAATAGTACTTTGTGGGTTGATTTGTGTTATGTGTATATCAGTAGTTTATATTTTATGACTGCATCATACTGCTTGTTTGACTCCTCTCTCAATAGCTGATGGCTATTTGGGTTGTTTTTAGTTTCAGGCTGTTATGATAAAGCTATTATGAGTATCCTATGCACATCATTTTATAGACCTACTTTCTTACTTCTCTTGGAAAAAGCTATCTTGTAGGAGTTGCAGACCATGGAGTATGTGTATATTTAACTTTATAAGAAATTGATTGCTTTCCAAATTGATTGTGCTATTTTACATTCTCACTAAACTGTATGAAACTGTTGCTCCAAATTCTCACCAGTGCTTGGTATTACCTATCTTTTACATTTATTCACTTTTGGCTTTAATTTGTATTTCCCTGATGATCAAGAATGTTGAACATATTTATGTGTGTTTATTGATCATTTGTGTGTCTTTTTTGGTTAAGTGTTGGTTCATGATTTTTACCCATTTTTTAATTTTTACCCATTTTATGGCATTATCTTTTTAATAATGTTTTGCAGGAGTTCCCCATATATTCTAGATGAAAGTCTATCATCAGCTACATGCATTATTGATATTTTCCTCCACTGCATAGGTTGTCTTTTCATATCCTCCATATTGCTTTTCAAGTGAAGAAACTTATTTTGATGAAATAATTATTTCTTTTGTGGTAGTACTTGATGTGCCCTATTGAAAAAATCTTTGCATGTCCAATAATGCAAAGACATTTGTGTATATTTCTCTTAAAGCTTTTTATAGTTTTAGCATTCACATTTATATCTGAAACTCATCTCTAATTAATTTTTGTGTATGGCCTGTAATAGGGGTTGGATTTTAGTTTCCTTTATATGGCTGTCCATTTGTTCCAGCATCACTTTTTGAAGACTATCACTATCATTTCCCCCATTGAATTAGCTTGTTTTTTTGTTAAAAATCTGGTGTGTGGGGCGCCTGGGTGGCTCAGTCGGTTAAACATCTGCTTTCGGCTCAGGTCATGATCCCAGGGTCCTAGCGTTGAGCTCTGCAACAGGCTCCCTGCTTAGCAGGGAGCTGCCTCTCCCTCTGCTGCTCCCCCTGATGTGCTTGCTCTCTTGCTCTCTCTGTTAAAAAAATAAATAAAATCTTAAAAAGAAATCTGATGTGTGTGTGTGTGTGTGTGTGTGTGTGTGTGTATCTGAACTCTGTTCTACTTTATTGACCTATATGTCTATCCTTATTCTAGTGCCCTTACTGTAGCTACATAGAAACTTCTTGAAATCAGATGGTATATGATCCTAAGCTTTGTTCTTCTATTTTTCAGATTTGTATTTTTTTGAAATTTTCATGTATATTTAGAATCAGCTTTAACTTGAGGAGAATTGAAATCTTAATGAGTCTTTTACTTCATAAAATCACAAATATATTAGATCATCTTACTTTCAACAATGTTTTGAGAATTTCTATAAAAAATTTCTGTATCCTTTGTTATATTATTTTTATTTCATACTTTTGGCTGCTGTTATAAATAAAAATATTAAAATAGCTCTTATCACTCGTTTGTTGCTAGTTATATGTAATCACTGTTGATTTTTATATGTTGACCTTGAGTCCTGCAAACTTGCTATATTCATTTATTGTTATGGTTGCTTTGTAGAATCCTTGGGATTTTCATATGAATAATCATAATTTTGGAGAAAATAAGTTTAAATTATTTCTTTCCAAACTCTGTCTTTTATTTTTTTCCTTGTCTTCTGGTACTGACTAGGAATTCTTGCACAGTATAGAATGAAGGTAATAAGGGTGGATCTTTTTTTTTTAACATTTTGTTTATTTATTTGACAGACAGAGATCACAAGTAGGCAGAGAGGCAGGCAGAGAGAGAGAGGGAAGCAAGCTCCCCGCTGAGCAGAGAGCCTGATGTGGGGCTCGATCCCAGGACCCTCGGATCATGACCTGAGCTGAAGGCAGAGGCTTTAACCTACTGAGCCACCCAGGAGCCCCAGGGTGAATCTTTTTGCCTTGTTCCCCATTATCAGGAGAAAGTATACAACTTTCCCCATTAATTATGATATTAATCTTGGTTTCTAAAATTCCCTTATATTCCTAGTTTTCTGAGAGTTTTTGTTATGAATGGACATTGAATTTTGTCAAGTGCCTTTTGTCTTTTGAGACGATCATTTTTTAAAAACTTTTAGTCTGTTAATATGATGAACACAGAGATTGGTTTTTGAATCATAAGCCAATCTTAAATTCTGGGATAAATCCCACTGGCAATGGTGTATAATTCTTTTAATAGATTGCTAGATTTGATTTGGTAATTTCTTTTAGTAATTTGTACATTTATGTTCATAAAAGCTATTATTTTATAATTTTAATTTTTATGATGTCTTTGTCATGTTTTAATATCAGGGTTATGTTGGCCTCATAAAATTATTTGGAAAGTGATGTCTACTCCTTATAGTAGGATGTTCAGTAAGTGTGGAATGAATGTCACAGTCAGGGTTGAAGCAGTTTTTTTTTCCCCTGCCCTACTTCCTGGTCTACTCATGTCAGTGTATGCATTTTCGTTAGTTTCTCCAACAACCAGCTAACCAAACTGCCAAGAATTATGAATTGTTCACACGAAGTATGTATGAGTGTAGAAAATGTTACCTAAGAGCTTGGATAAGGTGAGATGTCACAGGAAAGCTAGCATATACAATTAAAAAAAAACCCAAACATTGTGTAAAATATTGTATTGCCAAGTATACTATTTAACACCCAATGGGGGTATTTACTTGGTTCATCCTTCATATGGCACCTATTTTCTTCTTTCTCTTTTTCTCTTAAATTTCACCTCCTTCTTTTAGGAAATAAATTTATCTTTATTCATTGTAGTGTTCTGTATTGCTTTCTATGACATTTTGACCCCAAAGATACATAGACCCTCAATAGCTTACCTTTAATTTCAAGCATATTTTTCCAAAAAGGAGCAGTTTCTTCTTTAAAAAGAATTCTAATGCCAGATGAAGAAACTTTTATTCTACAAATAATCATTTGAACAAATATTTAGGTGGCACATTAGTTTTTAAGGAAAAGTCCGCTGAATTCTCCTCTTCATACCTTATAGTCCTCAGCAACATGCCCCTGATATGCCTGGGGAGGAAAATACTCACATTTCACTTTCCAAACCTACACTTCTTGATGCTCTCTGGTCAAATGTTAGGAAATCCCTGACTTCTTGGCAGAGCATAGCAGAGGTACTTAAACTGCCATCTTCAAATTGGTCCTGATGATCCTTTGATAATTGCCAGAACAGAGTAGCTCAGGTAAGGGCTAGCATCTGGCGCTTGTATGTTTTCTTAATATAGTAGCAAGACCTCTTAACTGGGGGACCCAACCTCTGGGTTCTTTGTCATTTCTGCCAGTAACCTGCTTTAAAGTTTGGCAAGTTTCTCTACCCTCTGGACCAGGTTTTCTCAGATATGAAGTGAACTAGATGGTCTAGATTTAAGTTTAGAGTTTAAACTTTACACTCAAAGGAGTTTCCAGTTAGAAAATCTTATGTGTGGGGCGCCTGGGTGGCTCAGTGGGTTAAAGCCTCTGCCTTCTGCTCAGGTCATGATTCCAGGGTCCTGGGATTGAGCCCTGCATCGGGCTCTCTGCTTAGTGGGGAGCCTGCTTCCTCCTCTCTCTCTCTGCCTGCCTCTCTGCCTACTTGTGGTTTCTGTCTGTCAAATAAATAAATAAAATCTTTTTTTAAAAAAGAAAATCTTATGTGCTTATGATTAGCAAGATATGTACCTCAAACTTGTCCCAACTTCTATCCCTAAACACTTGCATATATAAGGGTCAGTGGTGAGGGAATAAAATCCAGGAGAGGGGAGTTTTCTTCTTGCTTGACTACAAAATATTTTAGAGTCACTCTTGATCATTTCATTCTTATTCTTTTCTTTTGTTTTCTTCTTTCTTTTGATCATTTCTTTTCTTGTTCTTTTCTTTTTTCCTTCTCCCCACTTTTCATGGGCACTGTATTTACTTTCTCTAAGCTTCACTCTTCTTCTCTCTAGAGGAAGATTAATAACTTCCACCTCAGATAGTAGCATCAAGGAAAATTTATCTAAAGGTAACTGTTACAATATGTGATACAAGCAGCATAAAAATAAAACAAGCAATATTTATTTTTTCTTTTTCTTGATTCTTCTTGCTTTGGTCTTTAATAATGTGGCTCCAATGCAGAACTCCATTCTTTTAACATTTATTGAACATCTATTATCTAATAGACACTCCTTCAGGTTCAGAGGGTGCAGAAATAAGTAAGGCAGGAACAATGATCTTAAAAAGTCCAGTAGGAGTCACACAGATAAACAAATCACTGTACCCCTATGTGGTAAGTACCCAGTGCCAAGATGCAGAAGCCAGATGAAGGAGAGGATTAGTTCTCAACTCCCTTTGTCCTTTTGTGTTTCCACTCTTCTCACCTAATCCTCTTCCTTCCTCCAGCCCTTCCTTTCCCTGCAGCCCAGAGTGACAGATGGGGAGGGCTGGGGGGAGGAGGAAAGCCTGTCAGTTCCTTTTTCTCCCCACCTCAAGCCCAGCATATGGGAACATTACACAGGGAGCCATAAAAACGGTCTTTCTTGTAGCACATTTCAGGGTTTTTTCCAGTGACATCATGGGCCATCTGGTTTTGAAGACAGCAGCTTCATCTAGAACACACACCAACACTCTCCCCTGCCAGGCCCTGCAGGCCTGCCCTCTAGGATCAAGAACGCTATAAACGTCCTGTAAAGCTGTCTTTTTAATAGCCTCCTCAGAAGCAGTCTAAGGAAGATGGCCTTTGCTTCCTCCACTCCCTCCTACGTATGGCAGATAAAGTGGATTCTCAGCACAGAGGCAGTGGAGGAGAAGGTGAGAAGTGAGGTTCAGAGGTTTCTGCAAAAATATCACAGGACCTCCTGTTGGGAAGAAGAAAGCTATTTTCCAACAGGAAACTTGAATTTATCATCTACAACAGAAAGGATTCAGGTTATATTTAATTAAGTACACATATATAAAAGAAAAAGAAAACAACTGTATTGAACAGCCATAGACCTGGAGGTTGGTCCTCACATTTGCCTAAGAGGGAAAGAGAGAATTCAGAAGTGGGAAAGATAGACTAATTTCTGTTCTGTCTCTGAACAATCTCATATCCTATGCATGATGGGAAAAAATCATGCCCATTGAGCTGATTCACTTCTATGAACTAGAAAACATGAATCCCTTTTTTCAGATGTGGCATGTCCCTAATTCATTGAATTACTTGGTTCTATCCAAAATATAACTTGACTCATCCATTTCTTTCCATCTCCAGGACCACTCCCCTCATCCAGCTGTAATAGGGAAAAACTTAGCATGTCTGACTCCACACTGCTTCTATTTCCTTTGCTTCTGTGACCTATAGGTTAGATATTTTGGCTTAGCTTTGCATGTAGGCATGTTATAGCTAAGATTTGCAAAGACTGCTTTTTACCTGAAATCTACCTCGCTCAAGGGGATAAGTACATACAGAAATGGCTATGCTATGTTGACCAGATAACTGTAGGCAAAGATCAACTGACCAAAGACAAAGAAGTTACAAGACCTTCCTTAATGTATAGATGTTAGCCACCTTTTGACTTCAATGCCTTTCTGCTTCTTAACTTGAAAGTTCAAATCTCCCATGCTTGGTGAGATGGTTCCTCAGGACAATAGTTTGCCATCTCCTTGGTTTGCCAGCTTTCCTTACCCTGACATATTGACTTTTGCCTTATTGACTTGTTCACAGTGGATAAACAGAATGAGCCGAGACTTAGGGACATGGCTTCTCCCATCTTTCACTTGAACACTAGACATACCTTTCTTTTTCTTTTTTAAATTTTTATTTATTTTTATTATGTTTAATTAATCAACATATAATACATCATAATTTTTTGTTGTAGTGTTCAGTGCATAGATTTAGTTACATATGACAACCAGTGCTCGTCACCACACGTGCTTTCCTTAATACCCATTACCCTGTTACCCCATCCTCCCACCCCCTCCCTTCTGTAACCCTCAGTTTGTTTCCTGGAGTCCAGAGTCTTTCATGGTTTGTCTCCCTCTCTGATTTCTTCCTATTCAGCTTTCCCTCCCTTTCCCTGTGGTCTTCCACACTATTCCTTATGTTCTACATATGAATGAAACCATATTTTCCTAATTGTTCTCCAGGGTTCCATTCCTGATCTCTTCATTCAGTTCATCTTCCACACAGAAGCCAGAAGTTCTTTTTTTTTTTAATTTAAATTTTGTTAGTTAACATACAGTGCACTGTTGGTTTCTGGAATAGAATTCAGTGATTCATCACTTATATACAACATGCATTTCTCATCACAAGTGCCCTCTTTAATATTCATCACACATCTAGCCCATCCTTCACCCACCTCTCTCCATTGGCTCTTAGTTTGTTCTCTATCATTAAGAGTCACTTATGGCTTATTTCACCATCTCCTTTTTTCCTTTTCCCTGTTCCTATATGTTCATCTGTTTTCTTTCTTAAATTCTAAATATGAGTGAGGTCATATGGCATTTGTCTTTCTCTGACTGACTTATTTCAAATACACTCTAGCTCCATTATGGCATTGCAAATTCTTTTTGATGGCTGAATAATATTCCATACATACACACAGAAAATACCTCTTCTCAGTCAATGGAGATTTGGGCTCTCTCCATAGTTTGAAAAAAAATCTAAATTGGACTATATTATTTTCATGCTTAAAACCCTACAGTGGCTTCCACTGTACTTAACATATAATTCAAAGTATAAAGAGATTGCAAGGACCTCTATGGCCCTTGGCCCATGCATAGCTTCATCTCCTCCCACCCTCACCTAATGTACAATTAACACCCTTGCTGCCCATATTTATGTTCTTCTAACCCCATGTTTCTTCCAGCCTTGGGGACTTAGATTCTTACTTCTACCTGAAGAGCTACTTTCTCCTCTCAGCCTGAATAGCACTTTCTCTCTGGCCTTTGCCTAGTCCCTCGCCCTATTTTTCTCTCTCAGAGTAACTATTATTTTATGTAGTAGTCCATGTCATTTGTAATTGTGTATTTAGGAGTGTGTTTATTGACTATCTGTATTTCTCACTAGACTTAATGAAGGTAAGAACCACATCAGTTTTATCAGCACTGTATCCCCACTGCTGTACAGTGTTAGGTATATAGTAAGTGTGAAATGAATATAGAAATCAGGTAGAAGCAGAATCAAGGAAGGCTTGGAGCTCAGGTTTGGAGCTCACTTTGCCTGTGTCCAAGGACTCTTTGAAATGTGTCTTGAAAGGGTCTTACCCACACTACATATTCTTCTTAATGCATGGTACCATGTTAAATACATATATCATTTTTATTTTAATTTGCTCCCCCCTGTGACTAGTGAGATTGACAGCTTTTTCATATATGTATTGTCATTTGCATCATTTCCTTTGTAAGATGTCTGTTCAAGTGTTTTGCCCATTTTTCACTTGTCTGAAAAAAAATCACAATATTTTCTTGTATTCTGTGGGCTGCCTTTCACTTTATTAATAGTGTCTAGATTAGCAAAAGTTCTTAATATTAATTTAGCCCAATTTATTATTTTTTTCTTTTATGACTAGTGCATTTCAAACCATGTTAGGGAATTTTGCCCACTCCAGATTATGAAGGTATTCTATGTTTTAGTTTCTCATTTCACATTCAGATCTACAATTCATCTGAAACTTATATAGGAACATAATTTGAGATAAAGGCTTAATATTAATTCTCCCCCCATATGTATACCCAATGACCAGCACCATTTACTGAAATATATGCTTTCCCACTGGCATTTCAGTATTGCTTTTATTAAGGTCCGTATTTGTTTCTGGACTCTTTTTCTTTGTTATTTATTTAATTTTGTTTATTTATTTTGTTTTGCCCTATCTCCTTTCTGCTTTCTTCTCCTTCCTTTCTACAGCTTTCACCCCTGGACTGAAATAGGGATAGTTTTATTCATTACTGTGTTCCCAGGGCCTTGAGCATTGTCTGACGTATAATAGAGGGTAGGGGTTTTTGTTTCTGAATGTGTTGTGCAAACCAAGAAGAACTTCCAGGTGGCACACACATAGGCCCTGCTGGAGTGTAATTTATTACGGAAATCTCACAGGCACTGGAGCACACAGGGACAGCACACAGGATTAGAGCAGGCCCAGAGTCAAATGCTGAATAGGATCAGTATGGATTTCTTGTGGCTGCTATAACAAATTACCTTCAAAGTTGATGGCTTACAGTAACAATTCTGGAGGCCAGAAGTGTGAAATCAGTATCCCTGGTTGAACTCAAGTTGCCAGCAGGGAAGTGCTCTCTCCTGAGGCTCTGGGGAGAGTCCATTCCCTGACTCTTCCAGCCTCTGGTGACTCCCTCCCTCTCTTTCTTTCTCCCTCCCTTACCCTTCCCCTCTCCCCCGCTTTCTTTCTCTCTATCTCTCTCTCTTTCTTAATTTATTTCTATCTTTCCTTTGCATGTGGATATACAGTTTTCTAACACATATGTTGAAGAGTCTGTCTTTTCTCTTTTTTGTAGTTTTGGCAACCTTGTGGAAGATCATTTAACCATACATACATAGATATATTTCTGGGCTCTGTATTCTGTTCTGCTGGCTTTTATGTCTCTTTATGCCAGTACTTCCCCTCCCCCCCCCCAAAAATATATCAAATGTTGGTGAGGATATGGGGAAATTGGAATACTTGCACATTGTTGGTTATGTAAAATAATACAACCACTATGGAATGCAGTATAGAGATTCCTTAAAAAGTTAAAAATAGGAATATCATATGATCCAGCAATCTGACTTCTGAGGATATATCCAAAAGAAACGAAATCAGGATCTGAAGAGATATTAGTACTCCCATGTTCACTGCAGCACTATTCATAATAGCCAAGATACGGACACAACCTAAATGTCCACAGTCAGATGAATGGATTTTTTAAAATACCATAAAATGTGGTATTTGCATACAATAGAATATTATTCAGCCTTAAAAAAGAAGGAAGTACTGCAAAATACAACAACATGGATGATCCTTGAGGATATTATGCTAAGGTCACAGAAGGACAAATGCTGTATGATTCCACTTACATGAGATACCAAAAATACTCAAACTCATAGAAACAAATAATAGACTGATGGTTTCTAGGGACTAAGGGTAAGGCGGCCTTGAGAGTTGCTAATAAGTGGGTTTAAAATTTTAGTTATGCAGTATGAATAAATTCTAGAGAGCTATACAACATAGTGTCTATATATAGTAACACTATATTGTACAGTTAAACATCTGTTAAGAGGATAAATAAAATATTATGTATTTTTACCACAATAAAAGAAAAGGGGGGAAAAAACCTCTATAGCACACTGTCTGTCATGGATCCAAAGAAGATCAGAGTTAGACCCTAGAGATCAACTAGCTTGGTGATTTTCACTTTATTTTGAGGGATTAAAAGGAGCTGAACTCATTTTTCACAGATTTATTACATAGGAAATCTGAAATGTCAAATAGATAAATAAAAGTGATGAACTAATGGGTTCCTCAGGAAACTGAAATCTTATTGTTTGTTGGAAAACACCCTTTCATTTACTGAAAACCTAAAGCATCTTTGTAGAAGTTGCTTTATAGTTTGAGAAGTATCACTTGGAAACCAGTGATATACTTTAGGAGCATCATCTTACAGATGAGAAACTGAGCAGGAGAGTCAGTTACTGAGTTGTTTCAGTCTACATAGGTATCTGATTGCATAGTCTCAGTTTGATTTCTTGCTTCCTAGTGTTTATTTTACACTACATGGCATCTCTCTAGAGCCATTACACCTCAGGCAGGACTGCTCCTTATCTTCAGAATTGCTTGTGTTGTGTTATAAATTTGCATCTCTGAATAAAATTATTAACTTGGATATAGTTGTCCTCTCAAACTCATTGTTAGGCCCATTCCTTAGCTTCGATATTAGGAAGGCATGCCCTATGAATGAAGTAGTGCCAACAAGGGCCATTAGGGCAAAATGAAGGTACGTTTTCAGCACCTTAATAAATACATGACTAGGAGAATGTCCTGCCCATGTTAGACAAATTGCTCATCAGAACACCACTTGAAAAAAAATCTCAGCAAATGTCCATATAAAATGAGTTATTGGTGTCTCTACCTGTTTGTCCTTCCTGCAGTGGACACACCTTGAGATGAACCCCCGATAAGTTATGCGCCTGTACAGTCCCTAACCTTTGAATGTAGATAGAACCTGTGATTTGCTTTCATCCAACAGAATGTGGCAAAGATGATAGGCAGGTCACACCCCTGACTATGTTATGTTTTTTTTTTTTTTCATTTTATTTCTTTTTCAGTGTTCCAGCATTCATTGTTTATGCACCACACCCAGTACTCCATGGAATATGTGCCCTCCTTAATACCCACCACCAGGCTCACCCAACCTCCCACTCCCCTCCCTTCCCCTCCAAGACCCTCAGTTTGTTTCTCAGAGTCCACAGTCTCTCATGGTGTCTCCCCCTCCAGTTTCACCCAACTCACTTCTCTCCATCTCCCCATGTCTTCTGTGTTATTCCTTATGCTTCACAAGTAAGTGAAACCATATGATAATTGACTCTCTCTGCTTGACTTATTTCACTCAGCATAATCTCTTCTAGTCCCCTCCATGTTGATAGAAAAGTTGGGTATTCATCCTTTCTGATGAAGGCATAATACTCCATTGTATGTTATATAAGACTCCATCTTATCAAACTAGAGAATGATTCTTCTGCTGACCTTGAAGAAATAAGCTGCCATGTTGTGTGAGTCTGTGACTGGGCCTTGTGGCAAGGAACTGAAGGTAGTTTCAAGGAACTGAAAACAAGGAGCTGGCTGACAACTAGCAAGAAAACAGGGACCTCAGTCTTACAATCATAGCAACTGTATTCTTTCAACAATTCTGTGAGTTTAAAAGAGAACTCCAAGGTATGGAAAGGAATTAACACCTCCATTGCAGGCTTGTGAGACCTTGATAAGAAGACATAGCTAACCCATGCATGGATTCCCAACTCAAAAACCATGAGATAATAAATGTTTGTTTTAAGCTGTTACTTCTGTGGTAATTTGTTATGCAAACTAGAAAACGAATACTCTTCTCTCCTGGCTTGGTCTAATCCCTTCACTTAATTCTTTTGATACCCTCTTCTCTTACTCTATCTAGAAACATGTTTCATTAATTATCCTTTAAGTTTCCCTTATGTTTGAGCTTGCCTTCTAAATTGGGGCAATTCTCCCTCAATATAAATATTCTCACCTTTCACCAATCAATTAAAATTTTTTCTACTTAAGTGTATATCTGAAACACAAAAAAATTTTTCTTGAACACCTTTTATCCTCTTGGGAAGAAGCTTGCACAGTATTTCTCTTCTTGCTTGAATGTTGCACAATTCAAAAGAGGAATCTCTGTCTTCCACTCTCCCATCTTCCATAATTCCTCAATCCACTGAAGTCTAGCTTCTATTCTAACTGCTCCTCATAGGGAAATGATCTCCAGACATATTTATCATACTGTCTTTTGGTTAACTCTTAGATAACTCTTACATGTCTTAAACTAAAATCACCAAAATGAACTATCTTCATACTCTGTATTATCTATTGCATAGTAGATATTTTCATGATATAGATGTAGTGGCCTGAAACAACAAACATGTCTTATCTCATAGTTTCTGTGGGTCAGGAATATGGGCAAAGCTTAACTGGTTGACTTATATAAATCTCTGAAAAGGTTGAAATCAAGGTGTCAGCCAGGGCTGTAGTCATCTCTTGACTGTGGAAGACTCCACTTGTAAGCTCAGTACTTTGGTAGGTGACATAAAATTTACTTGCAGTCTCATTCATGTGAATTGAGACCGCTAGGTCGTCACTAGTTACTGTTTAAAACTGTTTAGAACATTAGTTCCTTGCTATATAGTCCTCTCCAGTGGACTACTCACAGCATGGCAGCTGGTTTTGTTCAGAATGAAGACCTTGAGAAAGAGTGAGAGAGTGAGAGCAAGAGGGCACAAGTAAAAGAAAACAAGCAAGACAGATGTCACAACCTTTACCTAATCTTGAAAGTGATAACCCATCATTTGTCATTGAAAGGTCCAGACCTAAGTCCCTTACTCTGGGAGTGGTAATCTTTGGGAGCCATTATAGAGGGTGCCTACCACATACCCAAATTATCTTTCCTGTCTGCATCTCTGTGTATGGAAGCACAGTTATTTCATCTGAACCTCTAGAACCTTGAGAATAATTTTTGCTTTTGCCCTTTCCCCACCTTCCTAATACTATCTGATCTCTTAATAAAAATAATTTATATCTTCATACTTTAAATTATTCATTTTCTTAATTCTCATTTCTCTGTTAATATCAGCTATCTCTGTGGTGTGTGTATGTGTGTGTGCATGCATGCACATGTGCTTACTGTTATGCTATCAGGGTGTGAGGACCATTAGGGTAGGGGCTTAAGCGGGTCCTCTTTACTGATCTTTTCCCAGTTCCTAATCCAGTATCTAAGATGTAGTAGGCATTACAAAATATTGTTAAGTAAATGAAGGTTTGAGTTCCAGTTTTCACACGTTGGTTTTTAATCCTCAAAACCCTATGAAATAGGTGCTTTCACCATTTTATAGGTGAGGAACTGAGGTGTGGAAGTGAAATGATTTGCATGAGTTATGCAGAGAGTAAGAACCACATGTAACATTTTAGAGGGCTTTATAAATTGTAAAACACTCTACAAATGTAAGTTGCTATCGTTATTATCTTTCGTTCTTGTTTTGAGCTCCTTCGTCTTCCCAGCCTTCTCCCTGTTCACTAATGCTTCATATGGAGACAGGAGGAAGCACAATTCCAAGAAAAGAAGGGAAAGTAATAATATTAAATGGCTGCCAAGGGATCTGGGCAATGGATTCAACAGGCTAGATCTGTCCAGCTCACCAGGGTGACCATTCTCTCACTGGGATCCTGGGCCCACCACATGCTACTTTACAGCATGAGACAAGTGATGACACAATTTAGTGTTGGTGTTCTGCCTCATCGAAGAGATGGCATTGTCATTATTCATTTTGGAGAACAACCTATAGCACAGAAAGAAATTATGTCAGACAGAAAAGGAGAGTCTTTTCAACATAGCATTCTGTCCTAAGGGAGAGAGCGAGAAAAGAACCATAACAGTGGGCAATACCGACTTTAGACTCCATCCATCAATAGCACCGCTCAAGTTGATCTTGAACTATCATCTTCCGCCCTGTGAAGAAGTAACCAGAAAGTGATACTTCCCATTATTTCAATGATTTCTAATTTGTAGAGCTCTTTTATACATATTTTACCTCATAATCTCCATAATTAATCATAAAAAGGGCAGAGTAGCTATAATCTCCCTTTTACAGATTAGGATTCTGAGGCTTTTCAAATTTGATATTTATTCAGAGTCCTGGTTAATGTGAAGTCAAATCTATGCAGTGTCTCTTTCCAGATAGTTTTGTATATATTATTTTATGAGCTTCTCACAATAAAACTTTCAGGCATCATTGTTATCCCCTTTTTACAGACATGGGAGTTAGAGCCTAAAGAAATAAAAGGTGTCTTGCCGGGACGCCTGGGTGGCTCAGTTGGTTAAGCGGCTGCCTTCGGCTCAGGTCGTGATCCCAGCATCCTGGGATCGAGTCCCGCATCGGGCTCCTTGCTTGGCAGGGAGCCTGCTTCTCCCTCTGCCTCTGCCTGCCACTCTGTCTGCCTGTGCTCGCTCTCTCTCTCTCTCTCTGACAAAAAAAAAAAAAAAAAAAAAAAGGTGTCTTGCCTAAGGTCATGCTGGTAGTATATAGTAGAGCTAGGTTTGGAACTCAGGTTTTTAAGTTCTCTATTCCCAACCTTCTTTCCAGTAAGCAAATGCTGTACTTAGAGAGAGGAAGCTTGGAGTCCTAAGTTTGGTGACCTAAAAGAGTGGAGAAGGAAAAAGAAAATGAAGACTCAGGGAGGAGTAGAGAGAAGGAAATAGTATGAGGAAGAGAGAGATGAATGTATCATTTAGGACTGCATTGGGATTCCCAAAAGAAATTCTGTATTTTGCATTTAAGTTCTCAAGAGGGGATAAGATGATACCTCCAGTTAAAGCTTGGAGGAAGTCAATTGTATTCTATTGCTCAGGGCCCTGAGTGGTAAACCCCGAGGAATCTCAGCCTTATAAGTGTTCCCGTGGATCACAAGACCTTGAGAACAATTATACCAAGGAATCCCTGAAATTTACAAGATAAATTGTATGGTGGGTTGATTGTCCACATAGCCAAAGAAGGTAAAGGGATGGGCAATTACAGTTTATAGTGCCTATGTTTACCAAGTAATTTAGACTCTGTCCTCTTACATCATCCCCTCAAATTCTTTCTTTTTGTTTAAGACTTAGCTCAAGAAAAGCCTGAAAGGAGAGACTATTTTGTTTTCAGACATCTTAAACCCCAGGGGAGACCAAGAGAACTTGTTCAAACTCCCAAGGCCCTAAACTATAAGCATGAAAATAAAGCAGCAGGTCTAAATATAATCCTATGCTTGGAGCTAAGCAACAGTCACAGTGAAAGCTTTTATGGTCAAATCCCTTGGTGCACTACAGCTCAAAAATATCTCAGTGGGTAATTCTAAATTCTCAGAAAATATTTGCTGTAGGCTAGAAAGCAAGTCTGAGAAGTTATCGCTTGAACATGTAATGATGGAAGAATATTTAAACTACTTACCCTATGTAATTAAACCTTCAGCTAGCTCAGCTTTTCTCACTAAGGGACCCCCAAAGACTCTGCCTTTGCTTTATTTCACTGTCACGGTCCCTGGGAATGAAGGAGGAGGAAATTGAGATATGGAGTTATTGAACTGCTAGGCCACACACCAAGTCCACAGGAGAGCCAGGGTTAGAACTCCCTCCCCAGCTCACACCCTCAGAGCAGAGCTCAGCTTTATTCACCCAGAAGGGGAAATTTAAACTCAGCATTTCCTTGAACATCTCTCTCAAGCCACCATTTTATTTACAATGCCTTTTGCCTTTCTGGACAATTATCTGACCAGTAAAAGTTTTATCCATTTTCTGACCATCAGTATCATGCTAGATGCTAGTTCAGGGCTTGGAGTATGTTATGAGCTGAGTTTTGTACCCTGATTCCAAATCCATACATTGAAGTTCTAACTCCCAGTATCTAAGAATGTGACTACATGGAAACAGGATTCTTAAGAGGTAATTGAGTTAAAATTAGGTCATTAGGTTGGTCTAATAAGAAGAGACACAGACATGTGGAGAGGGAAGACAATGTAAAGATAAAGGGAGAAGACAGCCATCTACAAGCCAGGGAGAGAAGCCACAGAAGAAATCAACCCTGTTGACACCTTGATCTCAGACTTCAGGCCTCCATAAATGTAAGAAAATAAATTTCTGTCATTAAGCCACCCAGTATCTGGTACATTTTAATGGTAGTCCTAGGAGATTAATGTAAATGGTGAGATATTAAAGTCTCAGTAGGAAATGTACAAGGAAAGGAAGTATTGTTCAGATAACCCAGATCAAGTGGAAATGTAATTTTTCATTGTTATTTGAACCCAAAGTCACTCTTAGGGGAATGAAAGGTTTGGCTAAATGTGTGAAGAACTGTCCCCTTAATCAACATTTTAATTTTTGTATTATAAGATTAGAAAGAAATTTTATTTTTTTTTATTTTTTAAAGATTTTATTTATTTATTTGATAGACAGAGATCACAAATAGGCAGAGAGGCAGGCAGAGAGAGAGGAGGAAGCAGGCTCCCTGCTGAGCAGAGAGCCCGATGTGGGGCTCAATCCCAGGACCCTGAGATCATGACCTGAGCTGAAGGCAGAGGCTTTAACCCACTGAGCCACCCAGATGCCCCAGAAAGAAACTTTTACATAGATTTGAAGAAAAAAAAGTCACAAAGGTGGTACTGATGCTTGAAAATTAGGAAGGCTATTTAGATGGGTCCTATGTTATGTATAATTTTAATGTAAGGTCTTAGGTTTGTATTGGAAAGGTAATAAAACACAGTATTTAAAAGCTTGAACTCTAAAGATAAATAAACCTGCATTAATTCCTGCTGTATATTCTTGGTAAATGTTTCACATTCCATTTCCTCATCTATAAATGGAGATAAATAGGTACTATATTATGGGGAGTACGTAGGAAGCACTTAACAAGGTATCTGGAAGGTAGTATCATCCAATGAGTATTAGTATTTTTGAGCTTCCACTGATAGCAGTTGGTACCTATATCAGTAAAGGGATAAATTCTTTTGTATTTACTACCCATACTTTATGTTTCTGCGATGCGAAAAATGGCCCCAAATAGATGAAAGAGTTCTATGGAAGAGCAGGATTATTTGGTAGCCACTTTATCAGTAGAGCCATGGTGGTAGGGCAAAGTGGTGCATGTGTGTGTGTGTGTGTGTGTGTGTGTGTGTGTGTGTGTATTGGGGATGGGGCATGCAGTGATCATGGATGAATAGTATGCACATAAATCTAAGAGCTTTTTAGCACAGTGCCTATCAACATTTCTGTTTTCTCTTTTGCTGGCTGCTTCCTTAAGTCACAACCTGGTAATAAGAGGTAACAAAGGTGAGGTAATAAGAGGACCCTAAAATTTCTATGATAATTGTGCTAATTGATCATGTTCTAAGAAAGGTTTGGTAAATCTATTCACGAAGCCATTTCTAACACTTTAAAGTCCAAATACCAGCACCTTAGTGTCCTACCTAAATAAGAGTTTGCTTTTTAACTCACCAAACAGCTTCATGTTTATTTAGATGGGAAATGAGGGGCAGTCAGGGCCCAGAGCACAGATTTTTTTCTTAATTTATTTTATATTTTATTTTTTTATTTTATTTTTTTTAAAGATTTTATTTATTTATTTGTTAGAGAGAGAGCGAGCAAGCACAGGCAGACAGAGAGGCAGGCAGAGGCAGAGGGAGATGCAGGCTCCCTGCCAAGCAAGGAGCCCGATGTGGGACTCGATCCCAGGACGCTGGGATCATGACCTGAGCCGAAGGCAGCTGCTTAACCAACTGAGTCACCCAGGCGTCCCTATATTTTATTTTTTAATTTAAATTCAATTAGCCATCTTATAGTACATCACTAGTTTCAGATATAGTGTTCAATAATTTATTAGTTGTGTATAACACCCAGTGCAGATTGTTTTACTTGGTGTATAACCATGGGGTGGTGGATCACCAGTGTTGGAAAGTGGATTGTTGAGGAAGTAAGGAGGAGCTTCTAGATAAATACACAAAAGAAACAGGATGAGGACAGGACTAAGCACTAAAAAACATACTTTTTAAAAAGTTATTTTAAAATGAAGTATAATTAATATATAATGTTACATTACTTTCAGGTTACAATATAGTGATTTGACATTTATATACATTACAAAACACTCTCCATGATAAGTGTAGCTACCATCTCTCACCATACAATATTATTGACTATATTCCTTATGCTCTACTTTTTATCTCTGTGACTTACTTATTTTATATCTGGAAGTTTGTACCTCTTAATCTCCATTTTTAGAAAAATTTCCTTTCTCTATACTTTTAGCTTTGCCTTAGGCTGGCCTTCTTGAGATGGGTGGATATTCAAATTGTTGATGTAGAGGTAAAAGGGTCAGAGAAATGGATTGCTGAGTGTATAAAAACTTTTACATAATTAAGTCTTGCTTACACTTTCTCCCTTGTCTACACTTGTTCGCAACTAACCTTACAGTAATTCCTCCCTCATCTTTCCCTCCTGCCCTCTTGCCTTCCATTTCCCTCCCTTCACTCTCTTCCAGTAAATCTTTCAAATAAAAAAATCTCATCCTTTAACTCTAATTCTTTATTTCTCTTGTTCAATAAGTCTTAAGATTTCAGTAGTCTCTAAATCTCTAATATAGATAATGACTATATCAAGGTCACTTCAGCCAATGACCTTGGCACTGAATTTTTCATCCCCTAAAACTCATATTTAATTATAATACTCCTCCTTAAAATATTTGATGAGCCCTCAATACCTAGCAAATAAAATATGGCCTCTTTATATTGGCCTCTAATGTACAAAATCTAGTTCTTAGTTGACCTTTCGAATGTCAAGCAACTACTACAAGGGGTTCTACATTCCTGAAATCACCTAAGTATCTTTGTGCTTCCATGACTTTGTCCATGTTATCCCTAGAACCTATAATGCCCTTTTTATCTTGTTATGTTTCTCCATCTTCTTAAAGTGTGAAACCATTACTCAAAATGGTGGTGAAACAAGCCAACAAATAAAAATCCACAATGCTGAATTTATTGCTTATTTAGGTACAAGAGATACGTGTTTTAGTTGTAGTTTCTCTAAGCCAGAAAGACTGTTGGTCATATATTAGGACTCTTAGAGGCATAGAGTTCAGAGATTGATGGACCTTCAAAGTTGTAAATAAGTTAGTATCAACAGTTGAAGTGTGATTATTTGGGAAGGGGGGACCATTGTTGATTGTATGCTCTCAGAAGCAGCCATTGGAATTAACCCATTCCTGATCAGCTGACCTTCAGAAACAAGTAGTTTTCAATAATTGTTTGGCCTGCAGAAGTGTGTTCATAAAGACAGGTAGAATTTGATTTGAGTAAATACATTTAAAAACAATTCTGAGATGGGATCAGGAGGGAGACAAACCATCAGAGACTCTTAATCTCACAAAACAAACTGAGGGTTGCCGGGGGTAGGAGAGTAGGGAGAAGGGTGATTGGGTTATGGACATTGGGGAGGGTATATGCTATGGTGAGGGTTGTGAAGTGTGTAAACCTGGCGATTCACGGACCTCATGCCTGGGGCTAATAATACATTATATGTTAATTAAAAATAAAAAATTAAAAATAATTCTGAGGGGGAGGAGTCAAGATGGCGGAGAAGTAGGAGGCTGAGACGACATCAGGCAGCAGGAGATCAGCTAGATAGCCTATCAAACCATTCCGAACACCTACAAATCCAACAGGAGATCGAAGAGAAGAAAAACAACAATTCTAGGAACAGAAAATCGACCACTTTCTGAAAGGTAGGACCAGCGGAGAAGTGAATCCAACGCGACGGGAATATAAACCCTGGGGGAGGGGCCGGCTCCGGGCAAGCGGCGGAACAATGGAGCACAAAATCAGGACTTTTAAAAGTCTGCTCCACGGAGGGACATCGCTCCAGAGGCTAAACTGGGGTGAAGACCTCACAGGGACAGCGTGGACTCAGGTCCCGCGGGGTCACAGAAGGATTGGGGGGTCTGAGTGTCGCAGAGCTCACAGGTATTAGAGCGGGGAAGCTGGCTGCGGAGACAGAGCCGAGGTTTCCTAGAGCCGTGGTCTGTGACACGGACCGGTGCTCAGTGGCACGGGCTGGTGCTCTGTGACACGGGCCGGTGCTCTGTGCGAGGGGTCCCCACAAGATCCGGGGAGACTCCGACCTGGGAGAGCTCAGGGATCTACAGGGTTCGGAGACTCCAGGTGGGACTCTGCCAGAGACAGAGACGCTTGGTCACAGGCTGGGTGAGCTCGGAGCACTCCCAGAAGCCAGTGAGACGGGACTGCTTACCCACGATTTTCTCCGAGCGCGGTCTCTGAGCGCAAACGGATGCTGGGGAGACGGGAGTGATTAAACGCTTTTCTCTGAAGGCGCACTGAAGACTGGGGCCCCTAGCTCTCGGCTCCTCCGAACCGGAGATTGGGAGGCTGCCATTTTCATTCCCATCCTCCGGAACTCTGTGGAAAGCGTTCAGGGAACAAAAGCTCCCAAAAGCGAACCTGAGAGGATTACTTAGCCCGGCTCCTGGTAAGGGCGGTGCAATTCCGCCTGGGGCAGAGACACTTGAGAATCACTACAACAGGCCCCTCCCCCAGAAGATCAAAGAAATACAGCCAAGACCAAGTTCACTTAAAAAGGAGAACAGCGGATTCTTATCTGGACAAAATGACAAGGTGGAAAAACTCACCACAAAAAAAAGAACAGGAGGCAGGACCGAAGGCTTGCGACCTAATCAACACAGACATTGGTAATATGTCAGATCTGGAATTCAGGATGACGATTCTCAAGGTTCTAGCCGGGCTCGAAAAAGGCATGGAAGATATTAGAGAAACCCTGTCAGGAGAAATAAAAGCCCTTTCTGGAGAAATAAAAGAACTAAAGCCTAATCAAGTTGAAATAAAAAAGCTATTAATGAGGTGCAATAAAAAATGGAGGCTCTTACTGCTAGGATATATGAGACAGAAGAAAGAATTAGTGATATAGAAGACCAAATGACAGAGAATAAAGAAGATGAGCAAAAGAGAGACAAACAACTACTGGACCATGAGGGGAGAATTCGAGAGATAAGTGATGCCATAAGACGAAACAACATTAGAATAATTGGGATTCCAGAAGAAGAAGAAAGAGAAATAGGAGCAGAAG
>ML111177.1:31657-46912 GCA_003697995.1 Taxidea taxus jeffersonii | reverse complement strand
TCTCTCTCTTTCTGTCAAATACACAAATAAAATATTTTAAAACAGAAACAAAAACAAAAAAACTGAGGTAGGGAATTTCATGCCATACCCCTGATTCTTCCTTATCTCTCACATTCCAGGCTCCATCCATTTGCAGCAAGTCCTCTTGATTTGATTTCCAAAACATCTCTGAAATCCATCTCTTATTCCCACAACTGCCAACCTCCTAGACCAAGCCACTATCCCCTTTCTGTGCTGCCCCTGGTCTCCCAGCTCCCATAATTGCCCATACTCTTCAATCTACCTTTAGATAACAGCTAAAGGAACCTTGGGAAATGCAAATTATAGTACTTAACAACTTGTTTTAAAAAGCCTTTGATGCTTTGACTCCTCTTTCTCAGTCCATAGTCTTCTAGACAATGCCTTCTGCACCTGGGCCTTCATGCCTTCTTCCCATTTCCCCTGCTCAGTTTGCTCTCCCCTCAGCTCTTCTCAGCCTTTGTACACCAGCCCAAGTAGCACTTCCTCAGAGAAGCCACTCCTCATCTCCCCACCTAATTTAAGACCCTGCTATTAATCTTCTTCATGACTTCCTCTAAAGCACTAATCATAATCCACAATTATTTGATTCATTCATTTGCTTACTTATTTATCATGGGTCTCCCCCATTAGACTGCCAACGCCGTGAGGGAAGGGACTGTGCATTTCCTGTGTACTGCTGTATTTTGCCTGCCAAGCACCCTGCTTCTCACATGGAAGACCCTTAAAAAATAGTTGATGAATAGATCAATAACAATCATGTAAAATATTAGAACAGGAGTAATACAGCATCAGGGAAATACAAATCAAAACCACAATGAGATACCACCTCATACCAGTCAGAATGGCTAAATTTACAAGTCAGGAAATGAGAGATGCTGATGAGAATGCGGAGAAAGGGGAACCCTCCTACACTGTTGGTGGGAATGCAAGCTGGTGCAACCACTCTGGAAAACAGCATGGAGGTTCCTCAAAAAGTTGAAAATAGAGCTACCCTACAACCCAGCAATTGCACTAATGGGTATTTACCCTAAAGATACAAGCGTAGTGATCCAAAGGGGCACATGCACCTGAATATTTATAGCAGCAATGTCCACAATAGCCAAACTATGGAAAGAACCTAGATGTCCATCAACAGATGAATGGATAAAGGAGAAGTGGTATATATACACAATGGAATACTATGCAGCCATCAAAAGAAATGGAATCTTGCCATTTGCAACGAGGTGGATGGATCTAGAGGGTATTATGCTTAGCAAAATAAGTCAATCAGAGAAAGACAACTATCATATGATCTCCCTGATATGAGGAAGTGGAGATGCAATTGGGGGGGCAGGGGGGTAGGAAAAGAATAAATGAAACAAGATGGGATCGGGAGGGAGACAAACCAAAAGAGACTCTTAAGTCACAAAACAAACTGAGGGGGGCCAGGGGGAGGGATGTAAGGAGAGGGTGGTGAGGTTATGGACATTGGGGAGGGTATGTGCTATGGTGAGTGCTGTGAAGTGTGTAAACCTGGCGATTCACAGACCTGTACCCCTGGGGCTAATAATACATTATATGTTTATAAAAATTAAAAAAAAATAAAATATAAAAGTAGAACGGAGTAATGAATGTGTTGTGGAGGCACTGCTTAATCATTTATTTCTATGAAATACCCCAAGTTAAAACACTGACATTCCAAGGGGGATAAGTAGTCTAATGCAGCACTTATTATGTGGCAAGCTCTTTTCAAAATATTTTACATCCTAACGTAAAAAAATTAGAATTACGTCTAATCCTAACAACAAATCCCTCGGGAGAGGCTCTTTGTATCTTTGTTTTACAGATGAGACACCAGCCCAGAAAAGTCAGTAGGTGCTTGTTAGTGAGGAGTGCATTGATGCTGTCATCTTTGAAGTCTTAACCACTAACTATTCTGCCTCTCCTGGTAAAATTCTGACCATATATTCTCTGAATTTATTTTCTGATCCAATATCATTTCTAAGTCAGTCAACCTTCCCATGGCCAAATGCTAACAGAAATGTCTACTGCCCTAGGAATTAAGCCAAACAAGTGGGAAAAAAAGGATAGAGATGATCAAAAGCCGCTTGAGGCCATAGAAATGCCAACCCACTTCATCACTGGTGTGGCTTGCTGAGAGCAGATGTAATGATATTAACAAGGTCATGTATAAAATATACCGCCCCCCCGAATCTCATCAAAGTCACCGACGTCCTGTGGCTTGGCTTGCTTCATCTCTGGTACATTGGCAAACCCCTCATCTTAGAAACATGAAAAAGTAGAACCAGCCTGAGGTTCTAGTTATGAGGTTGTCTACTCACTGGGTGTCTGGAAAAGTTCTCAAATTTTATGAATTCTGATAAAAGGGAATAACTCTGGAGGAACAGCCTGTGAGGCTTAACTGGAACTGCCCAGGGAAGTTCACCGATACTCAGAAATAAACAATCAGTCTAATTCTTGTTCCACACCAAGGCTTCTCAAGGTCAAAATTTACTCATTCTCACCTTTTAGAAAAAATGCCAACGAATAACTATAAATCCAATGTGACTATACTACATCTATCATATGTGACTAAAACATAAATTCATTTTTAAAAGTGTTCCAATTTTATACATATAATTATCTTTTCCCAAATAATGGTATAAAGTTAAGATAGCACAGAGGGAAAAGTGACATATTACTCTCTATAACAATAGATTTTAGCTGGCAGTTTTAAATTAGGAATCAGAAATAAAACCTGAGTGCTTAATTCTGAGAACACCATTTTCTTCTTTTTTTTTCTGTAAATAAATGTGTTCTTGACTTCTAACACATACACATACACACACCTGCAAGTACCTACTTACATATCTGTAGTCCAAAGACACATAAACTTGTGCAAATTACTGCTTATCCCCGTCAAGATTCTGGAATGTGGGAATATATATGAGAAGCTGAGCTGCATGTTACCCTGTTTCAGAATTTCTTCTGTCCCCAGTTCCTGATTGATCAAGTTTTGTTTCATTATAATTTACTGTTCATTCATCCTGCTATCAACTATTTTGTACATTGTGAAGAATATCGAGTTATAGAAAGAAATAGGTCAGATGCCATAAAGAGTAACATTTGTAATTGTAACTGTCAGTTATTTTTATAGTTTAGGTTTTTAGTGAGACCTTGAGAATATATAGAATTTCTTGATAAATTCCTGAGACTAGACCTGATTACATGCACTTACTTGGGTCCCATTCAAGAGAAAGGGAACAAAGGGTTTGTAAATAAATATATGGGCTTTCATTAGGTCATGAAAGGTGACCTTGAGATGCCACTCAAAGAAGGATAAGTCAGTCTGGATCAGGGCTCAGTAAGAACACAGAGGCATGAGACCTCAGCCAGGGCAAGACAGTAGAGTGTTCTCTCCTTTTTTCTAGTGTGGACACAGGTTGTTAATATTTGTTAGAGAGATATTGTTAATATCTCTCCCTAAGGAGAGATAGGGATATGTAGGTCCAATGTCACAGAGGAGACTTGGACTATCAGCTTGGAGAATGAAGTTCAGAAAAACAAAATGACTGCCCCATTTAAAAATAAAAGACTTCCAGAAGTGCCATTTTTGACCCAGAGTTCTCAAAAACTCTCACTAAGGGATTAAAAGTGGACTTCAGTTCAAGCAGATTGTTACAGAGAATGGTAAGATGTCTTGTCAATGATAGATACTCACTGTAGTACGTAGGATGTCAATTCAGAAATGTTTCTGTTTTAAGCCTGGGAGTCTTACTCTTTTTTGGGAAGACAGAGGGTTGCATTGATTCATTGGTTCCACAATTGGCACTTCCAAAGCATTACCATGTAGAACAGCAAGGCACAGAACGGAGTCACCTCTTAAAGTGTACATAGGCAATTCCTTTTCTTGTCATCTATTAAATACCTTATCTGTTTGTTTAGAACCCATCTCCATGGTAACTGTAAAAAAAATTCTGTTATTTGGAATTGAATTCTTAAGAATGGCCTTATAATACCTACCAAATATTTTACCTTTGATCTTCAATTCTACCCAACAAAAGTCGAGTGTTGGAGTTAAGACAAAGTGTAAACTTTGGGTTGAATTTGCCTATCAATTCAGGCAAAAGTGAAATTGTTTTACTTTAAATCTTCTGGGTAATTGCCCTAACCCTCCACTTTAATTGAACTTGGAGACGTTGCCAGAGAAGTGTTTCTCTCAGGATTTTCTCTTTAGTTTGTAGATAGGTATTTATTATACAACATAAATAGAACATAAAGCAAGCTTAAAAAAAAAAAAACGCCTTTTGAGAATAAATCATACTCAAACTACCAATTACCCAACATCTCATCACTGAAAGTGAAAGATGATCTTTTTTCTAGCTATTAGACGAATCTGCTGCTGCCAGCTAGCTGTCTAATTTCCTCTCTCCAACTAGGATCTGTTTCTATCTAACTTCCTGCATTAGCCCATAACCTGGACTCCTATTCGTTGATAAATGTTCCAAAATTTTCAATGCTCTTCCCTGTGCCCTATTCATTGCTGAGCCTCTGTTAAGTGCTGGGTATTTTATTTTAAAGCCAGCTCTTAATTATTTGGAGGCCAATTAGCCAGGGTCTGGAATTAACTTGATTCTGCTCTCCCTCTGTTTTCTTTTCTGCTGCCTGCCTTTTGGCCACAGCACAGCTTGTTAGTTCCTTCTTAGGGGAATGAGGGGCAGGAGTAAGGTAGGGATAAAAGCCTGGAGACTCAAATAAGTTCATTTTGTTATTTGTTGGCAGCTCTGGCTAAAAGTTTGGCAAGGCAGTGTATTAAAAGCACACAATAACAGTAAACTTTCTTTATCATGTATATCTCATTTATCCAAGCTCTCCCAGGTTCCCATTGCTGGTGTTAAGTTGGAAGCTGCCAGAATTGCACTCGGTACCTTATATTATGGCAGGGAAAAAATAAAGTTTCTCTGACTTGGCAAGAGCTTGTTCAATGAGCAGCTTTGCTTGGTACTGAATCCTTTCAGATCGGCAAGCACAGGGCAGTGAGCCATTGGAAATCAAGCTACCACATTATCAAAAGCGCAAGACAGCCAAGCTGCAATGGTTCTAGCTAACGATGGAGTTTATGGTTTTTGTTACATTTCCTTTTTTTTTTCTTAATAAAATGAAAGAAAGAAGAAGAGAAATGAGGGAACTAAAGTAAAGATATGCTTATATTGGACATACAAAAATAACATGATGAAGTCTTCAACTAGAATAAATTATTACATCATTATTTTATGTCAATTGAGATATAAAAATAAGATATTACCGTGTCCTGAACTGCATTCTACAAGTAGAGTTCATTTTACCAGTTTCCCATTTTCTGGGGGTAACTGCAGTGTTTTGAGAAAATGTAACTTTGAAATGGGGAGATTTCTTATAGGATTTGATGGGAACATTTGATTCTGAAAGACTAGGAGAGCTATTCTAACAGGGTGTATGAAGAACTTATTATGAAATCCCCAATTACACTGTTATTAAGTCATCTAGTAATTTTTGTTTTGTTGATACCTTAAAGATCTGAGAATCATATTTTCCCTTATGTCTACCAGAGTGTGTCAGTGTGTCTGAGGGTCTTCCCTTCAACTGAGAAAGACAAAAGAGAAAAAACGTGACAGATCATATAAAAGATAAATTTAGATACGAAGAAGGAATTTCATACCTTTGAGGGGAATGCAAAGCATCAGCCTGCATCTCTAAGGGAATGGCAGGGCTGGCTGCCTTTGAAGATAAAATAATTCCTCATTTACACAGATCACTTATATGTGATTCTGTGAGACAGGAGGGTGGATGGTTGAAATGATTCTTAAGGAGGTGGTTTATTTGCACAGAGCAGAAGAATATAGCCAGACAGTCCTGGATTCATGTCCCTGTCCTGCAACACACTGGTGCTGTCACCTTGAGCAACACACATAACCTTCTCAGGCTTCAATTTCCTCAACTTTAAAATGATGGTCATGAAAATGTACAACAGTTTTGAGAAGGTTAAATTAAATCAATATATAAAATCCTTACCATGGTGGCTCTATCATAATGTTTTCAGAAGGTAATAGTTATTTTTATTAAAGTCCTTTTCAACTTTCTGAAAATAGAGTAGTACCACAGATTCTAATTTATACCTCTGAATAGCAACTCTTGAATGCCTAATAAAATAAAGCAGTGACTCTCCACACTCATGCTTATGTTGATAAATCAGAAAAGAGACACAATAAACAGCTGCTAAAGCAAATCAGTTTTTCCTAATTCTTGGCTTTTTGATAGCTCACAATGTTAAACCTCTTCCCCACTGAGATCCAAACAAGGGATCTCACTACCCTGAGATCATGACCTGAGTCCAAAGCTCCTGAGCCACCCAGGAGCCCAGAACTGTTAAACATTTAAATTCAAAACAGTTTAAAGGGCAACAGTCAAAAAAAAAGAGAGAGAGAGAGAGAAAAGATGAGTATGCCAAGAATTAGTAATAACCACTGAGATTATTACAATTCAAGCTTAAGTTTAATATCAAGAGTTCTGGCAGCCGAACCAAAGAGCTCCTTTAATCATTAAATATGTAGAACCTTAATGGAATGAATTCTGTCAGTGACACTTTAGTGTGAAACCCTGCAAGGGGCTGTGGCTTTCATGGGGTTTTCATGGGACTTCAAGTCACCCATCACCCTCCATCATCAGTTTTTTTTTTTTTTAAGATTTTATTTATTTACCTGACAGACAGAGATCACAAGTAGGCAGAGAGGCAGGCAGAGAGAGAGAGAGAAGGAAGCAGGCTCCCCGCCAAGCAGAGAGCCCGATGCGGGGCTCCATCCCAGGACCCTGAGATCATGACCTGAGCCGAAGGCAGAGGCTTTAACCCACTGAGCCACCCAGGCGCCCCTCCATCATCAGTTTTAATGTACGATTTCAATGTGCTCTTACAATGTACAATGAATCAAGGGTTTGAGCCTTCAGTTCTCATTATTTTGAATTATCTTGAGAAAATATGGAAATTATTTGTAAGCAAAAGACACAACCCAACAAACTTATGTTTACAAGACCCATACAGAGAAAAGGGTTAGTAAACTGTAAGGATCCCATGGCCACATTTTCCCTTCCTAAGTTTACCTCTATAGACATAGAGGGAATTTCTTACTTTGAAGGTAATTTTAAGCATCAGCATGTGTCTGTAAGGGAATGATGGCGCCATCTTTAATACAAAATAAGTTCTTGGGGCGCCTGGGTGGCTCAGTCGGTTAACCATCTGCCTTTGGCTCAGGTCACGATCCCAGAGACCAGGAATTGAGCCCCGTGATGGGCTCTCTGCTCAACAAGGAGTCTTCTTTGCCCTCTCCCTCTGCTCTTCCCCCATGTGTTCTGTCTCTCTCACTTTCTTTCGGATTAATGCATAATCTTAAAAAAAAGTTCTTGATTAATCTCTGAATTAGTGAAATTTGATTCTGAGTGATGAGTTGGTGGTTAGCTGAAGTGAGTCTTAAAAAGATATTTGCAAAATCTACCAAAGCCAAGCAGATAATCATGGATTACTCAGACAGTGCAGGCTGCATCAGCCTGGTCTCGGCTAAGGTTGTTTTGCAGCATCACTGCCTGAAATCAGACATAAAAGATTTAAGAAAACTTGTGCTCTGTATACAGTTCCTTAGATTCTTGAGAATTTCTAACTAGCTCATCAAATTGTAGCAACTGCCTATTCCATGCCAAGCACCATGCGCTGTGGGAAACCATCTGTATGTTTACTGTAGGTGTCAAATTAACCCAGAAGAAATGAGAAGATACCTTTGAATTGGGTTTCATCTGACCCAATTTAAATCTAGAGGCTGGAGTAGTCTTTTGTTGGTATTATGGCCAGAAGCTGCTATTTTTTTATGCTATTTGTCTTTCAGGTTTCCATTTCAAAGATTATCCTTTCCAATATGTAACCTTGTTATTTTTACAAAGACATTCATCATGTTTGACTTCCTAATTCATTTTATCTCTTGTTTTTCCATCTGTTGTATACTCAACTTATTAAGCTCAGTAGTGCAAAATATAAGTTATTTATTTAATTTGAATTGGATACCTACAAAAGATAAGCTACTGTGGTCTGAATGTCCCTCAAAAAATGTATGCTTATTATTTCATCCTGTAAAAAGGAACATAATATTGTATATTTCCAACATATTTTAGGTAAGCTGCCAGGATTATTGAGCTTACACTGGGTAATTCTCAAGGGTACCTCACAATGTACACAATGGTGCTAAACCAATATTATGTGATAATGACTAAAACTGTGTATTGGGCAGCACTGTAGGAGATTAGCCAATGATGTATAAATCTTTCTGCTTTTTAAAATAAGAAAATATTGTTACTGCTGAATTATTTTACATCATCTTGTATATAAGCATCCTTTTAAAAATCTTTAAAAAGGCAGAAAACTTGTGCTACATATTTCTTTTCTTCTAACATAAGATTTAATGACCCCTGAGAAATACTTATTTTGTTTTAAGCCCTCTGCGCTTTGAGACCTATCTCCACATAGCTTTGTCAATCAACATCGCTCACTCCAGTATAGTCTGGAAGTTACCTTATGCTACTTCATAGGAACTTCGGACGAAAGAGAATGGTTTATCGTCTCTTAGCTCAAGAAGAATCCATGTCTGAGACCTGTAGCAAAAATGCAAAGCATATCTATCCCTAGAAGCTGCTATTTTCATCACAGGGCCTTTCATTTGCATCTTGCCGTGGGTATCAATAAATCACGGGTGTGCAGTACTCGGCAGCACACCATTCAGCCATACTGGGAAAAGAGGCTCATTAGCTCCCAGCTCTGCCCCTTCCTGAAATGAATTCCGCTCTGTTTACCTACCAGATTTGTTACTTCCTCCACATAGGAAGGCATTCATGAGAACTTAAAGCCTCCTGGATTCTTTCAAAAATCTGTTTTGAGAACACCACAATTTAAAAGTGAACAAAAAATGTGAAGAGACATCTCACAAGATATATGAATGGCTAAGAAGCATATGAAAAAATGCTGTACATCACTAGTCCTCAGGGAAATGCAAATTAAAATCACAGTGAAATACCACCACACGCCCCTAGAATGGCTAAAGTTAAGATGACTGACGAATGTTGACAAGGACTCAGAGCAACTGGAACTCTAATACACTGCTGATGGCAATACAAAATGGCATAGCTGCTTTGGAAAACGTCCTAAACATACATTTCCTGAGTGAACCAGCAATTTTCATTTCTAGTTATTTATCCCATAGGAAATGAAAACATATGTCCCACAAAAATGTATATGCGAATGTTTGTAGCAGCATTATTCATAACAGCAAGAAACTGAAAGCAAATTTAATCTCTCTCAACTGGTGAATTAATAAATAAGCACATTGTGCTATATCTAGCCACAGAACAATACTCTGCAATAAAAAAGGATGAGATATTAATACATGCAACAACTTGGGTGAACCTCCAACATCACACCATGTGAAAGAAGCCAAACATAAAAGAGAACACACGGTGTGACCCCAACTACAGAAAATTCTAGACAAGACAAAACTATACTCACAGAAGGCAATCAATATTGCTTCAGCTTGGGGAATTTAAGGAGAGGATTTTCTGCAAAGGGTCTGAGGAATCTTTAGGGCAATGGTAATACTCTGTATCTTTACTTTGGTGATGGTTGCACAATTATATCTAATTACCAAGATTCATTAAACTGCACACTTGACATTGATGTACAATTATATATAATTACCAGAATTTATCAAACTGTACATTTAACATCTGTGAATAACACTTCAATGAAATTTTTTTTATTCTGGATTGTTCTTTTTGGTTCATTGTATTTGTTATAAAGTGTTTTAAAACTTACTCCAAATTATTGATCCTTCTTACCTAGAAAATCAACTCTGATAATTCAGAAGCCCTCTCATTCCATGACTGCCCCCATAAAACAAACCATTCCCCTTCTTTCTACTTCTGTTTTCAGAATGTAGTTGCTACAAGTGTCCATATGTTGTTTTTTCCCCTCTCTTTGTTCTATGTCACAAGGAATAAGCACAGTGCCACCAGAAAAGTAAACACAAAACTGCATATCCCTTCACTTAGGAAAATATAGTAAAAATTCCTGAAAAGACTGTGTTTTGAAAGTGTCTGAATTGATAAAGGTGATAATATTTAGAATCAAGTATATGTATGTAAATAGGGTTGTTGGTATAGCAAGGTGTAAATGACTAACCTCTCACTTGTCTGCTACAGGCCTGAGAATGGCCAGGAAGAGTGAGACATATATGAGGACTCAGATAGCAGAAATGGGATCATTTTTGGAAGTTACACAGTTTGTATGTATGCAAAAATAAACCTCAACTCTATAACTGTTTGAAATTAGAATTGCCTGCCTTTTGAAATAGTGAGCCTCCTCCCACTACAAATAATACAGCAGAGGTTGGATAAACATCTGTACAAAAGTCATAGATGTTATCCCAGCATCATTTATGAGGTGAGACAGTGTGATCTCTGAGGTCTCACTTGACACTGAGATTCTATTACACAATGAAACCATTAATGACCTTCTCATCTGTAGTTTGACCAAAGTCATGGGTTAAAAATCGAGATTGCACAGGGATTATGAGCTAGCGATCACAGACTGCTGGCTTCAGCAAGTTGGAGAATTTGGCCATGAAGAACAGGAATAAAATAAGAAAACAAAGGTACATTTCATAAGGTCTCAGCATGGTCTAATGAGTGCCCCCCCTTTTAGGATCACGAGTTTCAAAGACAACAGGAAGGAATCAAGTTGAAAAGTGAGCATTAAAGTGACAGAGAGAAGGAAAATGAGAGGATGTAGTGTAGGTCCCCGTACATGAAGCTGTCATTGGATGATTTCTATCTTTTCAGTTCAGTGGGAAGCAAGGTGTTTTGAAAAGGAGGAAGAGAAGAGAAAGGGTTTAAAGAAATATACATGGAGAATGGATGAATGAGAGGCTGTTTGAGCAGATGTGTCAACATATAATTAAATATCTTGGATGGATTACTCACATGTTTTATGTCTCCCCTGGCAGCTCAGATTTAAAAAAAAAAAAAAAAGCAGACAGCAGGTGCTCTAGGGTTAAGAGTATAGTTTAGTACATTCTCAGCTAAAGATCAAAGAAGAGAGAATTCCAGCAGTAGAAAAGAGCAGCATTAACCTAGTAAACTGAAAATTCAGTGAAGCTAGAAAGGCTTAATGATGTGGATAAAGCAGAAGATGCTTAGAGGTATTAGTGAAGAAGAATGGGAATAATCTCCACAGTAACCAACATCTGATGGCATCTTACCAAGGCTTTTTCCAGACACGTTTTTATTTAATTGCTGCAACAACTATGCAAAGCATCATTATCTCCTAATTTTAAGATTATGAAACTGATGGTGCACCTGGGTGGCTCAGTGGATTAAACGTCTGCCGTCAGCTTGGGTCATAATTCCAGGTCCTAGGATCAAGCCCTGCATCGGGCTCCCTGCTCCATCTGGAGTCTGCTTCTCCCTCTTCCTCTCTCTCTCTCTCTCTCTACCTCTCATGAATAAATAAATAAATAAAATCTTAAAAAAAAAAAGGATTAGGAAACTGAAGCTTAGGTACAATGAGAGACCCTCACTGGGTTACAAGATTCTTATGGTGAGACTGGGATGTGAACAAGGTCTTCTACTAGCAAACATATGCTTTAATACCTCTTCTTCTGAACTCTGTCTTTTCTGTGTGTAGAGCCCAGTGTAGGGGACAGAGTGGGAGACGAAAGTAGCAAACTTCTCACAAGATGGTCATGCTCCCCAGCATGTCATCAGTACCCAGTAGTATTAACAAGCACATTTCAGGGACTCAACTCAGTAGATACAATTAGAAGTGAACTGGGAGGGGGGGAAAATGGAGAGCTACCAGAAGCCCAGCAAGGAAAACCGTTCTGTGAAACACCTTGAAAACCACAGGGACATGCACGAATTAACCATTCTAAGTCACTTTCTTCTATAATATATAAACCATCACAGGTTTTTTACCTCCACCTTTTTCAGTCCTTCCATTGCATTTTTTATTGCACCGTTTGACACACCTTGACATTTCACTTTTCTGTTTTTGTTTTGTTTTAGAGATTTCACTTATTTATTTGACGGCAGGAGAGAGAGTGAGAGAAAGCACAAACACGGAGAGGATCCCCGCTGAGCAGGGAGCCCGATGCAGGGCTTTGTCCCAGGACGCTGGGATCATTATCCAAGCCGAAGGCAGACACTTAACCAACTGAGCCACCCAGGTACCCCTCTGTTTTTGTTTATAAAATCGTCTTCAGAGCAGGGCGCTTGGGTGGCTCAGCTGGTTGAGCATCTGACTCTTGATTTTGGTTCAGGTCATGATCTTGGGGTTGTGAGATAGAGCCCCATGCTGAACTCCATGCTGAGTGTGGAGCCTGCTTGAGATTCTCTCTCTGACCCTCCCCAGCTGCTCATGCTCTCTGTCCAAAAAAAAAAAAAAAAAAAAAAGTCTTCAGAGCTATAACTTCTACTAAAGTAACAATTTATTTTTTAAAGTAGTAATTTAGAAAGGATTAATATAACAATATATTTATCTTTTTCATTTAGTATGAGATAGAAGCTAAAGCACTATTTAAATAATATAAATTGTCAAGTCCCTTTCATTTGGATGTGTATTGCTTATTCTATACATCTTAGATGGTAGTAAATATGGCTTGGATTAAATTACAGTTATTAACATTATATTTAAGCAATACATCTTCAGTGCCCCTAGAAGAAGGCTTTTATTTCTAGAATTACCTTCAAGATTTTCACTTACTGCAAAGTTGTAAAATGTTGATCACTCTTGTATTCATTTTATAATCCAATGGTCATCAAACTGGGTTATGTGTACCCACAGAAACTTTACAAATGCTTGCAAGCAAGGTCGAGTTTGAAGACTTCAGTTACAGATCATCAGCTTCCCCTATATATGCTTTCCTAACTGGGTCTGCCTGACAATCTATAGTTGACAGTCATTCCAGTGCTCCTTTTCCCCTCTCTTTCATCATGTCCTTTCTCCCACTTTACAGAAGAAATGCATGCCTCTCACCCATTCTGCATTACAGTATGGTGGCAGCGAAAGCCTTGGGGTATAAAGAAACTTAGAGACGCTACAAAAAGGGACAGTATGAAATACTGTGTTTGCCAAGTCTTCCTTTATCAAGGCACCAAGTTTGTCTCTCAATTGCATATTTGGATTATCTCAAGGAGGAAGTGAAAATTTCCACGTTTACTTCCAACCATTCAACCTTAGATCTTCAAATAAAAACACACATTGGAGATAAATTGATTTTTCATATTTTCTTTTTACTCAGACTTGAATAAAAGACTTTTTACTTTTATTATTAACAGCTTTATTAACCTTAGCCAGATATTTACTGGATATAAGGCATCCATATACATTTTCTACCTGGGTAGGAGTTGGCTTGCTGTCATTTCGTCATCCAATTCTTTGCTCATTTATTCCTTCTTATTTGAAAGACTTATATGAACCTTAGCAGAGTTATGTTGTGGTAGGGGAAAGTGTGAGTAGAAAATTTCAGAGATAAGATCAAACTACCGCATGGGTCTCTGGTTCAAAACAGTACCTGGTGTGATGCAAAGACCGCACCCTGCTGGCCAATGTCAGTGTCTGTAAAAACGCACCATCCACTTTAAAATTCTGGTGGTGAAGCCTCAAAGAAACAACTGATGTTAATTGTTGTGTGAACCCTAGAGTACTATGAACGCAGGTTTTTTTATTCTAGAAAAAATAGAGAGAATACGGCATAATCAATAAAACCACAACTTTGTCCTTGATTCCTATCACTTCATCTCCTCTCCTGGTTGGTACTGTAGTGTTTCTTCTACTTCCATTTGTCAACCAACAAGTGCTCAGTACACCTGCTATCTGGTCAGCGCACTCTCCTCCTTTCTAGCAGCTTTAGGACCCTCTTCACCTCTACAAATCTTCTCTTTATCTCCTATCCCTGCTGACAGCTGATGGCCAGGTTTGACACACTAAGCATGAATCATTCTTCCCAGGGTGCTATGACAAGCATGTCAATGTGGAATTATGGATAAAGTTAGAGGTGACAGACTCAGCTGGAACAGCTACAAGATCTGAAACAAAGCTGTCTCTGAACACAACAGATAATGACCTTGATAGACATGCTGAAGGTCAAGGCTAACTTCTTTAATTGCACATACGCTGTAATTCTATTTCACAAAAGCAATGATATCCTAGAGCCTCTTCTCTGAACAGTCATTTTACTCTTTCGTGGTTAAAAATGTAATTCCTCATAATGGCACCACAGTGTGCTACAATTACATAGAAATGCACTTCCAGTTATAATCTATCATGGGATTAGAAGACATCAGCAAAACACCTGCCCGAAAAAGTAGCACACTGTAAATACTATTAGTTCCTCTCTTATATCAATGCAGAACTGTGCTGGCAGTAAAATCAGCTGATTGATGCTCAGCATTATCTGAAGCAAGAGCTGGGAGAGTTCCTAAAACAGAACAGTGACTTAAAAGTCAACTAATAACTCAACACAACTGTTTGGGAAGAGCAGTCTGGATATCAAATTAGAACTATCTAAAACAAACACCTTCTGTGCCAAGTGGCTCCTACATAGACCCTGTATTAGATTTGCATGGTTATTCAGTGCAGCAGATTATGGGTCTCTTAAGCTATTCTACTTTTCAAAAATGTAGTGATTTCTTTATATTTAACAAAGACACTAGATATGTTAAATAAACTGTTTCCCCCCACTCCACCACCACTGACCATGATTCCAATTCAAAATAACAAGATTTTCCTTTCCAAACCTAAATCATGTGAGACTGGATGAAAGTAAAAGGTTATAGGAGAAAGATTTCAACTGACTGGTATAATGGAAGGAATGAGAGCTTGAAACAGTGGAGAGGAGACCAAACATCATTGGGGTAAAGCCAAAGAATCCAAGCATTATCAATGCAAAATTTAAGAAACCATGGGGGGAAGCAAAATACAATTCACTAGGGGGTTAAAATATTCCAAGAACATGGCTTAAATATGTGAAGCAAATGGAAACATTATCGGGATAATACAATGTTTATAAGGAAAGAAGTTAAGATGTAGTGGTTAGATACTTGGGCTCTGGGGTTCAATACTGCCGAGTTCAAGCCCCACCCTTGCCACTTAACAGCCTTGCCTGATTTCCACGGTTCACTCTCTGA
>ML111177.1:0-26657 GCA_003697995.1 Taxidea taxus jeffersonii | reverse complement strand
TTTATCTGGCTAGGAGTTAGACTGTTTACCATTTGCCCTTGCTGTAATGTCAGAGGCTAAAATTTCCTTCAATGTCCTTGTTTTTATCTCTTCTGTTGTCTTTAGGTCTCTCTAGAAATTCCATAAAGAGGTTTGAGACTTGTAGTTCTTTTGGCTTTAATCCTCTGTTATTATATAAGAGCCCTCTTGGTGTGCTCTCCAGTATATCCCCAGTGACTAACATAGTCTCCCACAGAAAGAAGGCCCTTAATAATTCTATGCTGAATGAAAGACTACAGATAAAGGTAATGCTAGGCATAAAGAAGGGTTTTCTGAAGGCTGTTAATGGCCTAGACTGTGTCAGTAAGCAGGTTGTGAAATCTCCCTATATGCCTTAAAAGCAGCCCGGCTTTTAGTATGTGTAGTATGGTTTCTGAGTTCTTCTATTAGAAAGTGAAAGCATGGACCTACCAGTTTCTTAATGTTCTTCACAGGTTCTTCTCCTCAGTTTTGTGCATTTCCCTCAGGATATCCTGGCTTCAGTATACTGCCTTATATCGTTTAAGAAAGGTTTACATTGTTACATCTCAACACCTCAACTGAAGTTTAGTCTTTTATGCCTTAGAATTACTCTCTTCATTCACTCAATAAATATTTGCTGAATATCACCTGTGTGTGAGTTGCTGGTGTTCTGTCTTCTAATATATTACATTTGTCCACTTTCTTCTACCTTATGTGACTTATTCTTATTGTAAGACAAGTTAACTCAGAATAACTCCTCTTTCTACCACATGCTCCTCCCGGAATATTTAGGTCAACTTTAGCACCTGTCCCTAACCAGTAAAGTTTTATATGTTCTCCAAATTCTTTCTTTCTTTTTTTTTTTTTTAAGATTTTTATTTACTTATTTGTCAGACAGAGAGAGAACACAAGTGGGGGGCAGGGGGGTGGCAGGTGGAGGGAGGAGCAGGCTCCCCACTGAGCAAGGAGCCTGATGTGGGACTTAATCCAAGGACCCTTGATCATGACCTGAGCCAAAGGCAGGCATTTAACTGACTGAGCCACCTAGGTGTCCCTGTTCTCCAAAGTTCTTACATTCTAATTGCCGGATGGTGAAACTCTAATAAAAGTTTCATATTCACTTGAAGGCTCTTGATCCTGAGCATTATTTACTTAAATTATAGTGCTTTCCTTTTCGGGTAGTAAGGAAAGTTGATGTGTGAGCCTTGAACAGAAGGCTATTGTACCTCTGGCACTGGAAAGAAAAAACACAGGGAAAACCCCATAGAGGTATCAGTCAACGTCTTTGGGATTTTGAGAGCTAGTATTCTGCAGTCTTTCCACTCCCAACCACCATGACTAGGATCAAATGACCTGACATAATCACAAACCTTTGGATATTCATATTTCTTCATGTGCTCCATATCTGTTTATATCACCCATTTCTATTAAGAGTAGATGAATCCCTTAAATCCAATGATCTCAAACATTCAGATTTTAGCATATGGCTTTGCCTTACTATTTCTTATCCGAATCTCATCTTCCCTCTACAGTGATTCCCAGTAATGAGGAAGTTGTTCCTACATGTGAAGTTCCATTTTAAATTAATATGCTCCTTTGATACTCTTCTTCATTAACTTTCACTATGTTTTCTAAGTTTCTTTGACTTGAAGCTGTTATAATTTATCCAGCAGGAATGACTTCAAAGGAGCATAGTCATAGAGGACTTTAGAATGATTCCAAACAAAGAAAAGCAATAAGAATTGCAATTTAATCTTATAAGAAGTTTAATTTTTCCAGTGTGAGAAAATAATATACCCAGAAAATGTCAGTGAAACATAAGAAGCTAAACTCATTTCTCCATCTATGGCTTGATTAAAACAAAACAAAACAAAACTTAATGGATAGTAGTTGATTGATCATTTTCCACATGGGAAAACAGTATAAATGGGCTCCAAAACAATTCACCAACCATGTGCTAGTAATAACACAGTACAGCAACAGACAAGGCATTTTAGGAAAAGACCGTTCTTGAGAAAAGATTTTCAAGTAATTTCCTTTCTTTTAATCATACATCCAAGGTATTTTTACACATGTACATTAAAAAGTATCTACAAATAAACAAAAAGGTATCTGCAAAGAAGGACCTCCTAGCACTTTTAGCATTTTTGAGGATCTTCCACTTCTTAAGGAGTTTTCTCTCCCACCACAGGGGACTATGGATATACAGGCAGACTGTTCCAGAGCCCAAGACAGTGATAAATCACCATTTATAAAATCTACAGTGACTCCTTCAGATTCTTAAACCAATGTATCCAGAAGTAGTTTAGGCACTGGCATCAATATGATGACTGTGACAAACGAGTCTTGATCATGATAAAAGCTCACTTCATATTTTAATTATAGAAGAACTACAGAGCTAGTAAACTGGTACAGTTAAATATCAAGCTCCAGAGGGATATTACCCTGGCAAAGCAACGAATTCTTTGTTATTTGGCAGCAGCAGAATTTTTTAATGAATCAAATATTTGAGTTGTATACAGTATACACCAAACACAGACTATCAATCTCCAAATCATTATGTGGATTGCATACTAAAATTTTATACTGCTCATTCTTTCTGCAATGATTCAGAAAGCGTTTTAACCCATCATAGCACCTCAGGGTAGGATCTAAAGTTCTCATTGTGCCAAAACAGTGTGACAACTGGGGGCTCATAAAGACCTACTGATAAAACTCCAGGCAGGGTAGAATTTGCTATAATTTGAGGGAATACTTAACTCTCTGAAAATATCTATAATTTTTCCCTGATCCCCAACACGATCTATACTATTTACCTATCTATGTATACTATCTATTACTATCTCTACTAATCAATTCTGACAATTCTGATCACACACACACATACATACACACTTTGCCCGTGTGTATAGGTGTCTATGTCTAATTTACACACAAGTCCAAAAGTACCCAATATTATTTTGAAAACTTTTTTATATGTAGATAAATTGGTCTAGTCTCTAGTCCATTCTTCTTAGAACTAGGATCTATCTAAAATATTGCCCCAACGGAGAAGACAGAGTCCAACATTGACAGGCTATGTGTTATTTTTCTAGCTTTCTTAGACAATGAAGAAAATCTTTCCTGGTAAAGAGTTCCATTTGAGGGGCAAATAGTTAAGGAAAAATATATTTACATGTGTTTCCCAATTCTTTCCCTAGGCTGTAATGAGTAGATATGCAGCCTAAATGAAAACGGGAGGAAAGGATGTGGAAGTTGAGATTTAGAACAGGGAACAGAAAATGGAGCAGTAATGGAGGGAATTGTTGGAAAGCAGGCAAGAGGATTTTTGCTTGCTTGTTTTCATTTTGATTTTCTTTTGAGAAAGCACAAACTTAAGCAACTTTAAATATTTATAGGAAGGATCTAGTTTTTTGGTCCATCCATTCTTTCATTGAATAGACATTTCTTGAGCATCTTCCACATAACAGACATTGTTCTAAGAATTATAGAAGAGCAACAAATAAGCCAGGCTAGATTTCCATCCATAATGAGCTTGTCATTTATTTGGGGAAACTAATAAACAATAAGCAAATAATATTAGTATTAGTTGGTAGTAAATGCAATGAAGAAAATGATACAAAGTGATGTTAAGGGTGCAGTGTTATTTATACAAAGTAGTGAGGAAAGGCCTCTGAAGGGAGGTGACATTTTAATAGAGGCTGAAGTGATGAAAAAAATCTAGTTATGAAACAATATGAGGCAAAAGCATGCAAAACATAGGGAACTCTAGGGTAGGGACACAAAAATTGGTATGTCTAAAGGACTGAATGATAACCAGTGAGTGTGGTAAATGAGGGAAATAAAATCTAAGAGGTAAGCATAGCCCATCAGCCAAAGAAGGACTTTGAATTTTATTATTTTATTCTAATCACAATAAGAATGTATTATAGAGTTTTCAACAGAGGGAGTGGAATGATCTTATTCAAACTTTATAACAATTAGTCTCCCTATTGCATGGAGATGGATTATAGGAGATCAAACAACAACAACAAAGTAAAATCTGTTAGAGGGCTCCTAGTGTAGTACATGTAAAAGAGATATAGCAGTGAAATGGTGAGGAGTGATCAGACTTCACTTACAGTAGTTGTAAAGCCAATAGTTCCTGCTGACAGATTGTATGGCTGTGAAAGAAAAAGAAGAACAAGGATGTCTAAGGACTTTTCCACAAGCAATTAGATGGATGGTGGTGCCATTAGGAAAATGAGACCCTTGGCTTGGTGTTGGAATCCCTGCTCAAGAGGAGTCTGCTTCTCCCTCTCCCTGTGTGTGCTCCCTCCCTCTGTGTGCCCTCTCTCTTAAATAAATAAATAAATAAATCTTTAAAAAAAAAAAAAAAAGAAATCTTGGAACCGAATATAGATAAGCATGCTATTATAAGATGCTTGAATGATGAATTAAAGGGAATAATGAGGTAGAAAGAATGCCAAAGAATGGTCATAGTGTGAGTGATGGAGCAAGCAAAGTAAACCAAAAGAAAGCTTCACACAGAGTGTGGAACAATTAAATTATTTATTTTGGAGATAGTGATGACAAGGTCCAGGAATAAACATAGTGTGGGTTTCTGAGATGGAGTATAGAAGGGTCAAAGAAGAGGAGATAAAAAGGTGAAGGAACTGAGGCCCAGGCTGTTCAGTGGGTCACTCATGTGGACACAGAGGTGAGGATGGAGACTGAACCAATTACCAAAATCTTTTTTTTTTTTTTTAAGGATTTTACTGATTTGACAGAGAGAGAGAGACAGAAGAGCAGGAATACAAGCAGGGGGCTGAGCAGGGAGCCTGATGTGGGGTTCGATCGCAGGACCCTGGGACCATGACTTGAGCCGAAGGCAGAAACTTAACGATTGAGCCACCCAGGCGCACCCCCCCCAATTTACCAAAATGAATGAGCAAGACTGGGGGGTAGACAATAGCAAGAATGTGGGAGAGGGGTGTCCACAAGAGAAGGGTTGGGTCATAGTTGGATGTAATGAAACAAACAGAGTAACAGATCTACTGTGTCACTCTGAGGAACCGAAGATGTGAAATAATACTCAGCTACTGTTTGAGAAGACTGTAAGAAAAGTAGTGTCCTGAGGAGGAAGCCAAGTGGAATATAAGAAGGCTTTGAGAACGAGCGATGGAAAGAAAGATGGGAAAGGATCTAGGAGGGCATAATGGAAGGAGTCAAGAAGAGGAGGAGCAAGGTTGTCCATGTCTAGGACAAAAATGCTTAGAACATCATGGTTACAGTATAGAACGAACAGGTCTGGGCTTGGAGGGGAGGAGTGATTCTGTAGGCTTTAGACAGAGAAGAGAGAACAGGTAGATTCAGCCTTAAGGATCTTTTCGACTTGGAAGGGCACTAGGCCAAATAACTAAAGATCACTAGGAGCTGGGTGACATTGGTCCAAAGCTTTGAAGTTCCTGTCTTCAGCAGCTATACTGAGAGTTTTTAGAATAATATATTCTTTTTACTTTCAGTTGTTTATTTATTTATTTATTTAAAAAATACTATTAGAGATTATTTTACGTCTCCCTTTATACTTTTTGGTTATGATACAACTTCTTTTTTTTTTTTTAAATAATTGACAGCTTTATTTATTTGACAGACAGAGATCACAAGTAGGCAGAGAGGCAGGCACAGAGAGCAGGGGAAGCAGGCTCCCTGCTGAGCAGAGAGCCCAATGCGGGACTCGATCCCAGGACCCTAGGATCATGACCTGAGCCGAAGGCAGAGGCCCAACCCACTGAGCCACGCAGGCGTCCCTGATACAACTTCTATAGTGGCTGAACCTGAGAAATGAATCACAACTATCACAAATAATATTACTAAAACTTACAAAATTCTCCACAAGTAAATAAAGAAAAGTAGCTAACATTTACTGAGCACTTATTATGAGTCTGGCACTGTTCTTCATGCATTATCTAAAGCTCACAAGAATCCTATGAACCCAATATTATTATTTACATTTCACTGGTGCTGTAGCCTAAGAATTAAGGTGGTTCAATAGTTTTCCCAGGGCCTTACAGCCAATAATAATAAATTTGGCTCTCGTCAGTCATATTCTAGAGTGCAATGTTAGACAGCTGCTACCAGGCTAGACACACAATCAAAGTTCTAAATATACCACTGGAGTATTTAAATACTTGAAAAGTGTTAAAAAAAAAAAAAAAAGGAAGGAAGGAAGTGATAAGGTTCAGGATACCCCAGAATATAGCACCTTGATACTGAGTATCTTTAACTGAAGGAGTTTGAGAAAACAGCAGAAGCAGGAAGGTCACCTTGATCTTCCCCTGCCCTATTCCACTGAAACAGTTTAAAAAAATACCCATTATGTGAGAAAAGAGGCAGCCATGTCTCTGAAGACAAAGGGACTCTGGAAAGAATCCCAACAGGCCTCACCAAATTTCTTTCAATTTACTACGCTTACCTCATACTCTTTGCCCCAGCATATTCCTCCATGACAGTCCAATCTTCATCAAACTTGACATAAAATAAGTGTTTCTTCATTCCTTCCAAAGGTTCCTATGTCATATAGAATTTAAATAAATGTGAAGCCTTTCTCCTATTAATCTGAATTTGGAAAGGAAAAGATTCTTATCGCCTTAGCTCAACCATTTCCCTCCTAAGGGAGGAAGGGAGGGAGGGAGGGAGAATGGACGGACAGACGAAAGGGGTAAAACCTGACATGACTCTGAACTAATATACATGCTATTTAAATGCTCCATGGCCAGCTCTGTGACAGAACATACAGTATTTTAGTGTGTTTACCTTTTCTGTGTAAATTCACGAGGAGGCATCTGCTGATAAAACATAGTAATCTGAGGCTTTTTTAGGTGGCATTACTGGTTAAAAATAACTGCTGGCAGAATTGAATCATGGCAAATGGAAATGTTAAATCAAAACCATTTCAAGGCCGTCGACACCATCCTCTGAGTCTGGACAAGCTGCACTCATAAACAAAGCAAGCTCATACCCATTGGGCTATAACCTGCACCTTCCCTCTTTGTGGGAGAGAGGTCCACTCCCTTCCACAAAGAGAAAGGAAAGGGGAGAGAGGTGGCGACTCCCAGCTCCACACAAGCTGCCTCCCCTTGCAGAGACGGCTGGCATTTTCACAGATGAGCAAAGACACATTTGGGTTCCTTCAGCACCATGTGGTGGCCCCCCTGCCATTTCTGGAAGACCGTGTTCGACAAGGAGGTGGAATGTGCTCCCTCAGGCTTCCATGGCTGGGCACAGGGGGCAGTGGCTTGGGTGGGCACACCACTCACTCCACACCCCGACAGAACTGGCCCTCTACTAAGGCAGGTGTCAGGGCAGGACAGGCAAATGGCACTAGTAACAATAAATGAACAGTAATAAATGAATGCACTCAGCTAGACCTTATGATCCCCAAAGCAGCAGGTCATTAATTTGACAGCTCAAAAGATAAATTAGGTATTAGGATAGTGTGATTTATAATAAGAAATATATTTGGTCTTCATCCATGGCTCCCAGTACGTAGCTCCTAAAATCTTTGTAATTTCCTAAGTGACAAGAGCTATAGGGTCAGCTTTTGTTCCCAGTTCCTGAAATAACTCCAGAGCAATAAAGGTGAAATGAGTATTTTTGGTTATGCATGACTAGCCGCCTTCAACCATACCTGAGTATATGTTCATGAATGACTCCTGAAGAGTCCCTATGGAGAAGGCTGGTTGCCAGGGGAACCAACCACGTGAGTGATTAGAGGGCTGGAACTTTCGGTCTCACCATCTTCTCCCCACCTACGCAAGATCTGGGGAGGGGAGAGGGACTGGAAGTTGAATCAGTCACCAGTTGCCAACAATTTAATCAATTATGCCCATGTAATGAACGAAGTTTAGAGAGCTGCAGGGTTGCTGAACACATGGAGGCACTGGGAGGGTACTGCTCCCACAGAGCGTGGAAGCTCTGAGCCCTTTCCTCTACATCCTGCTCCACACTTCTCTTCCCTCTGGATGTTCATCTGTAGCCTTTAATTATATCTTTTTATAATAAATCTGTAAACACTAGTGTTTCCTTGAGTTCTGCGAGCCATTCTAGCAAATAACTGAACCCCTGAAGGGGTTGTGGGAACCCTGATTTATAACCAGGAAGCAAGATGGATAGTGACAACCTGGCACCTGAAGTGGAGACGGTGTTGGGAGGCTGAGCTCTTAACTTATGGCATCTGATGCTGACTCCAGGGAGATAGTGTCCGAGCGGAACTGAACTGTAGGACACCCAGCTGGTGTCAGAAAATTGCTTGATGTGTGGAAAACCTTTCCACTGGGTATCAGGAGTGTGATAGTAATGTGTAAGTAAAGGAAAATACAGTGTTTTTCCAAGACAACAACTTTTAAAGTCAATGAAAATTATTTGCATGCTTCAATGTTGCATTAGCAATATATTTACCTGATAGTCAACATATTCTTCCTGAGAGGGGCCCATACTGGGTTTCAGGAACCACAGGTGTGCTCCTTTATTTAATTTCCGAAACAGCCCTCTTAGATCTAAGGATCACCCCAGTTTTACAAACAGGTAAATGGAGGTTCAGAAAAGTAAACAACAACAACAGCAAACACTTGTCCCAGACTACTAAGTATAAGTAAAAGTATTAGGTACAAATGTAGGTCCAGGCAGATACAGAAGTCCGTTTCCCTTCCATTCCTGTGGCTACCTGGCGTCGTATCTGGCTAGGTTAAATGAGAGCTTCCTTTACAGCTTTCCTTCTGGATTGAGACCCAGGCCTCCTAAGGAAAGATCTTCCCACTTGCCAACACTGGATTTGCATCTGGCTATGAGGACAGACCTCCAAAAGGAGAATTCAGAAAGAACAGGAGGAATTAAGCCTCAAAGCCCATGGATGAGCTCTTGAGACACAGCAGTGGCTGCTTTCTCTACATCTGAAGCAACTGATTTCAGAGCAAAGACTGCAGTGCCATGATGTAAAAGTGTCACTCGGCATCCATGGACATTCTGAATTCCTCATTATCCAGAGCTGTCACCTTATAAACAAAGCTGGTTGTTGCATCTGAATATTAACCCATTCCTTTTTTTTCTTAAAAAAAATTATTTAAGAAAATATTTTCTTAAAAAAAAAAAAGGAAAAGCCCTTTCTTTAAATTGTTACTATGCTGGAGTGCCTGGGTGACTCAGCTGGTTAGATGTTCAACTCTTAATTTTGGCTCAGGTCATGATCTCAGGGTTGTGAGACTGAGCCCTGCATGGGGCTCTGTGCTCAGTCTGTCCTTCTCCCTACCTCTCTGACCCTCCCCCATCTCTCAAATTAATAGATAAAATCTTAAATGATTAAATAAATAAATAAATAACTGTTATTGTGCCCCAGTTTATGTTGCTTAAGCCAGCAGTGTAGGGGCCAAGGGCACACAGCCCCAAGTTGGGCCACTTTGGCATTAAGAGTATTTTGAGTGAAAAAGCAATCAAAACCCAGTGGATTCAGAAAAAGCTCTTTGCCTCCCCCCTCAACTGCCTAACAGAATTTAGATGAAGAACCTACTGCAGGAAGAGAGCTAGCATCATAGATTGTGACATTATACCAAGAACTTGGTGTGGTAGAGAGGGAGGAACCTGGCAAGGCCTATCTGATCAAAGCCTTCTATGTCCCATTGTTCCTGAATGGCTCAGCAAACATTTGTTTACCAAACATTTACTTTTTCATACCCTGTGAATTTCACTCCTTTCTTTTGAAGTCCCAGATCCCTACCCCTTCTCCTTAGTTCAGAATGACATATACACTTCATTTTGCCTAGCTGTCTTTGGAATCTCCATGTCTGTGTGAATTCCTTATACCTACAAAATAAAATCTGATTTTCTCCTATTAATCTTTTGTAAGGGCCTATTTAGCCAAATGGCTCCATTTTTGTTGAACAGCCATTTTGTTGTTTATGCAGTAAAAGTTAAACGGACCCTGCCCCCCCCCCCAAGGGGATTTACTTAAAAACCAGTCCCAGGTAACAAAGCCCAAATACAAGGGTGGGTCAGGCCAGGTGGAGGTATCCAATCAGTGGGGCGCGCATACTGTCTCCCTAGCTACCAAGGAGTATGGGCCTGCCCTTTGGGCGCCTTTTGGGTGCCAATTCTGACCACGGTGATAGGCTAGTTCAAATGTCTACTATAGGGTAAACTGTAATTCAATTGGTCACTTATGTGTGACCTAGCCTGACTGTGCAGTTTTCTCTGTGTCATTGGCCACCTGTGCGTGGCCAGGCCCAACCACATGGCCTTTGCCCTTAAAAGCCAGTCTGTAAGGCAGAGAGGGGTCGCCTCTTTGTAAGAGACGGCCCTGGCCAGTCAGTTTGATTCGTGATGCTTGGCGTGAAATAAAGCTTTGCTTGACTTTCGCTTTGTATCAGTCTCGCTCCTTTGATTACGGACCCAACTGTCAAGTTGATTCTTAGTCCAGCTAGAAGGACCTTGAAGGGCAGTATAAATTCTTCCTCCCCAACAGTAGCACTGGACCTAAATTGAGGAGCACGGAAGTTTAAAAGCTGTCCTAGTGGTCATAAAACCTCACCCCTTTCAGACTTCCAGGTAGTGAGTGATGAGTAAAGGGAGGATGCCAACAAGAAGATAAAACCAATCAATCTGGCAAATATCCAAGATGCTCAGATGCATACAGACAAGCAAAATTAAGCATTCCTTCACCTTTTCCCCTTTTCTACTGCAAATCTTGATTTCATTCAGATTTGAGGGACATAAATTTTAGAGAAAAGAGGGCTTGACTATAATAGGAAATCCCATGTTTTGAGTGAGTTATAAACCTAAGTGGGCAATGTTCCTTTTTTTTTTTTTAAATAACAGCCAACCCTTTAAAATAAAAGTCTCCATCCATGCGTAACGTGGTTCCTTCAGAGCTCACCCCAGCCTTTATACCTCCTTGCTATTTTCTCATTTGCTTGCTCTTACTTAGAGAGACATACATTAATGGCATACAAGCAGATTTTATGGAAGATTGCTTCTTCTGATGTTTTACTCTCCCCTCTCCCATCTGCCCCTCATTATTTTTCATTCTAGAAGCCCCTTGGAATTACAACAGCTCTGTCTCTCTATTATTTGTAAGTTCTTCAGTTCAGTCTTTAGTTCCTAGATATCCATTCTTTTCAAAGGCAGACTTGGTTAACTCAAGCATTTTCTCATTTACATGTGAACCAACCCCAATTCACAAGCACTGTAATTTACATGTTGGGTGCATAAAGGCTTCACAACTGCAGAGTCCTGTGGCCTTCAATTCACACAGCAAATACTCCCTTGCTATGGAGTTTGTGTTCAGTTTGTCTGCCAGTGAGTTCATTGCAAATTGCCATGTCGTGCTCACCAGCAGCCTCCACCACTTAGAGCTCTCTAGCTTCCTCCTAATTCAGACACTTTCACCAGTGTCACCTTTCCTGATTCAGTGCTTGATGGTTTGAAGAAATTCCAGGAGAAAATTCCCTTTCTGTGACATTCAGAATTCTGCCTGGCACAGAAATAGTGCTGCTGACCTAAAAGATGTCATAAAATTCACTTCTGAGCATGCATCCTTATTCTGACACCCTCCTCTGCGGTGCTTTTGTGTAATAAAGAACTTGGCTGGCCTTGGTCCCCAGTTCCTGGGAGGTAACCTCTAAACCCTTGAAATTTCCCCAGTGAATGGAGTGTCTTTGTTATTCATGGTGGGTCCCTGGACCACACCTGGTATTTAATGTTAATGAGGTGACTCAGACAAGGACTTGGCCACACCAGAAAGACCAAGCATGTGATTAGAGAGCACTGAAGATTTGAGCTACAAGGTATCAGCCTTGTAGCCTCTCCAGGAAGAGAAGAGGACTGGAGATTGAGTTCAGTCATGTGGCCAATGATTTGATCCATCAGACCTAAATAAAGAAAGACCCAATAAAAACTCTGGACATCACAGTTTGAGTGAGCTGGCCTGGTTGGCAATACTTTTTTTTTTTTTTTAAGATTTTATTTATTTATTTGTCAGAGATCACAAGTAGGCAGAGAGGCAGGCAGAGAGAGAGAGAGGAAGGGAAGCAGGCTCCCTGCTGAGCAGAGAGCCCAATGCGGGGCTGGATCCCAGGACCCTAGGATCATGACCTGAGCCAAAGGAAGCGGCTTTAACCCACTGAGCCACCCAGGCGCCCCTATACTTTTGAGTATCTTCTACTTTGATATGGAGAGGATAGCACATGCCTGAAGACAATGGAAGCTTTACAGTGTCTCCCTCACTGCCTCTTCTTTAAACTGGTTCTAATCTGGTACTGGTTCTAAACTGTACGTTTTTGTTATGATAAAACTGTAATTGTTAAGTGGAATATCTTCCTGAGTTCTGTGAATTATTCTAGTGAATTACTGAAATCAATTAGGAGATTCCATAAGGACTCCCAGACGATTCAGCTAGTCTGAAATGAGGGTAGCTCTGGAGACTCTTCAACTGGTCCAGCAGTCTTATGCAGGGCTGTGCCCCTGACCTTGAGTTTGGCTAACTCTGGGTGGCTTTCTTAGTGGTCTACTTGGTTCAAAATTGAGGAACAGTTTTGTTAAGGTGTATGAAAGGCCCCTGCTCAGGTGATAAGCACAAAACAGTCCTGTATAAATTAAAAGCAAGTCCAGGTTTTGGCACCTGACAGCCTTGATCCAAATCCTGCCTCTGTTATTTACAGCTTGAATGACCTTGGACAAGTTATTTAAACTCTCTGTGCTTCAGATTCTTCATTTATAAGAGTATAGTAACAGCAATACCTACCACACGGGGTTGTTGCAAGAATAAGTATGTTACGCATGTAAAATGCTCATAAGTGCTCATAAATGTTAATTACTATACACAAACTAATGCATTGTTTTTTTTCTATTAACATTAACCAAGAAGTGAGTAATACTAATGTGCTTTGTCTTTTATTTACTACAGTATCAAATCACAGATTCTAGCCATTTAACCAAAAGCTGTTTTATTGCTTGCTAGAGGAATATGTGTGAATTCCTCTCCAATCCACTCATGTGTGACTGTGAACCGAAGCCACTCATAGCCACTCATCTTCTCCCAATACACGCTGTACAAGGCGGGAATCCGCAGGTACAGAAAGCTCTAGAAGGCTTAATCCATGGCTGATCTCAGATGTGCCTTTGGACACAGGATTATTTTCAGCCTGGGAGTCACTCCCTTCAGCCCCCTTGGCAGTCAGTTCTATCTACATGAGAGACTGCACGCCCGAGCATTTCAGGCTCCGAGGGTCAGCTGTAAACACTAAGTAAAGGAATTCTGTTGGGGAGTAAGAGGAAAGAGAGGGAGAGAGAAAGAAGTGCATATCTTCTCCTTGGCTATATACCCTTCCTATATGACATGTGTCTCATCTAAATCAGTAGTTCTCAAAGCAAATTTCCCCAACTAGCAAGTAGTATCAGACCTACTGAATCAGAAACTCTAGGGGTGGAGTCCAACAACCTACCTTTTTTTTTTTTTTTAATTTGGGCAGGAGGGGAGGAAGGACAGAGGGTGAGGACGGGGAAGAGGGAAAGAATCCCAAGCATACTCCATCTGATCACAGAGCCCAGTGTGGGGCTCAATCTTATAACCCTGAGATCATGACCTGAGCCAAAACCAAGAGTCAGAAGCTTAATCAACTGAGCTACCCAGGTGCCCCTCCAACCACCTATTTTAACAATACTTCACAGTGATTCTGTTGCTCAAGTTTGAGAACCACTTTCCTAAATGATTTCATCATACTATGTGGGGTTGCCTTCAGATCACAGAATGTTTGCCTTTGTGGCACTGCCACTCTCACCACCAATCTGCTGAAATCTTCTCTTTCACCTCTAGGGTAAACAGTTCTGTCCCTCACACCATGAGCATACTTCGCTCTGAACTTTCCTTTGCCCAACTTCCCTAACAGAGGTACATTTCCTGATGCTGTTTTCTCTCTTTGATTCATGGTCCATTTCAAGCCATCTCTCAATATCCACAGATGGACTTAGAGGCGGCACTAGGCAGGAACCCCAGAGAATAAGTCAAACCCAGCAGTGAGAAAATGAAGGGAACCAGGAAGGGACATACTGAATAGGGACAAGGAACTTTCCCCTTCTTCTAGTCTTCACATGTGTTACTAATAAAATATAAAAATAAATATGTTGTCTTACTTCTCTACATCAATAATACCCTTTGTCTTGATTAGTACAAGTAATATTTGACCTCTAGTCATTTTCCTCAAGGATATATTACTAGATACATTAGTTTAGTAATCAAATAATGAATATACTGGAGAGGATATAGGCAATGGGGTCATCTAACCATGAGCTGAAAGCTCGTGAAGAATGCTATCTGTATACAAAGAGAAGAGTGTAGAAAAGATACAAGACAGGAGTCAGAAAAAGAAGGAATAGGTCATCAGAGGTATAAAGAAAGGGAAGCCAGTAGGAAAACAGTGGGTCTCCTTGCAGTGGGGTACTTTAGCTATCTTCATTCCCGGTGCACAATGCATAAGACTTACTGGCTCAAGAAACTGGATTGCCATGGACAAGATGGGACAGTGAAAATCATACTGGCACTAGCCTCGGGTGACCTTGATTCTGATCCTAGCTTTACCACTTATTGGTTATACGTTCTTGTTGAAGTCATCAAGACATTCTGAACTTCAGTTTTCTTAATTCAGGAGGAAAGTAAAAGCCTTATCTACCTCAAAAGGTTATTGTGAAGACCAAAGTAGGCATGTATATGAAAATGCTTTGCAATCAACCTTTACAATTGTGAAGTAAGTAATAAAATAGTTGTGAAGTAATAACATAAACCTCATGAACATGGAGATTTTTGACTGATTTGTTTGTTGCATCCCCAGCACTTAGAACTGGGCTGGCACATAACAGAACCAAAGTACTCTTGTTATTATTTAACAGTACTGGTATCAATGTTAATTTTCTATTCACGCTGTGTTACAGCACAGCACATGGGAGATATATAGACCTATCTGCCTTATTTTTAGAAAGGAGACACATGATACTTGGAAATAAGCCTGTTTATAAATAGATGTGAGACAATTAAGGAATACCTAGACCACACCTACTTACTTAGCAAGACAGAAAACTTCATTCTAGAATAATTACTTGGTAACTGGGAATTGTCTTGGATGATTACCACAGATTTAAGCTCAGTGCTATTTTTAATAGATTAGTGTACTTTGTTTTATTGGTACGAAGAATGAGCACTGTGGCATTATCAGCTGTTGCCGCTGGTGTCGGCAGCAAAATAATTCTCTAAATGAAACCTGTGATTTGAATACACTCTCCCATATCAATCAGTCTTCACAGAAAAATATCACTCTGTCAGAGTCAGCTCTGGCTGTGCACTCAAACATCCTGACATTTAGACCAAAATGGCTTCCCCTGCCCTCCAGGTCCAAAAGGAAAAGAGACAGAGATAAATGTACACCCCCAAGACATAAGTGACTGGAAACCTCCTGAAAGAGAAGAAAAACAAGGCCTTTAATGCTCTGGTTCAGGAAACTGGAAATGGGGCTGAAGCGTTTAAAAGGAAGAAACAAACCCTCCTTATCTAGGACCCTCTTCTCCCCTCAGAAACAGGCCTTTCTTCCTTCCTTCAGTGACATTTATGAAGCCATATTGAAGGTAGTACCCTGTGGCCTGGTCATAGGACAAAAGAAAGGTGGCAAGATGTGAAGCCAGAAAGGGATGGGGGGGTCCAATGAGCAAAGATGGTGTGAGCTAGCTTCAGAGTGTGACCTAATCCTGGGGCAACTGAAAGCAGCTGTGTGCATTTTTAAGAGTGGGGGTGCTAGTTTTGGCTTTTAGAAAGATCCTCTGGACTGCAATGAGAAAACCTTGAAAGAATATTAAAGAAGGGAAAAGGGGCCAGTAAGAACCAAGAGGGAGAGATTTCTGAAATCCTGAACTGAGGTAGAGAATATGGAGAAGAGGGGATAGATCCCACAAATGCTAAAGAGGCAAAACTGATAGCATTTCATGACCAATACTGTGTTTGAAATAAAAGTAAAAGGAGTATTCCGCTTGAGCCAAGGCATTGTGAAAAAAGCAGATTTGTAGTAGGAGAGAGGTATACCACTGAACAATAGAATACGCTTTTCTTCACAGTTCTGCATTTTCTAGCAATGCCACCTCATGTCTACAGGTAGACACTGAATGAACAAAAGTGCAAAGAGGAAGGATAGTGGTGTATCTTCCTTAGCTCATTGAAAGTTTCTCAATAGGAAAGTCTCAGAATGAAGAGAACAAAAGATGAAGTGTGATCCCCAACAGTCAACCCTTAGGATTTTGAAAAATAATGAAGGTACATCTATTGTGCATTTAAAGGAGATTTTACAACAATGCCTGAGTGACCAGGGGCTGCTCAGTATGGAGCTAGTCAAAACTGAATGCCCAGTCACTCTGGAAAATCAGCCAAGAGAACTGATTATTTATTTATAGCTTAGCCTTTTCCAAAAAAGATCTGAGGTAGTTAAAAGAGGTAGTATGTCTACAAAGATTTGTTTCACTAGAGGTTTTATTCTTTACAACTCACACTCACTGCCTTCTGCTATGCCTTAACTAAAGGAACCATGTGGATTCAGCCATAGGGTGCAAATTTTTAAGCCAAGTTGTACCAAGGCTTTACCTAAAAATATCTGTGATCATATTTCTCACATATATTAGTATTTCACTATTTTATTTGTTCACCATTTGCCAAATGCAAACTCAGTCCTGAATCTGCAACTTGCTTGATTAAAAGAAAGAAAAGGATGAAATTGGGACAGAGAAAGTTCAGAGAAACAGGATTTAGCAGCAACATATCAATATTTTATTGATTCAATTCCATCCTTCTCCCTGCTTCTAAGAGCACACAGAGCCACTCCAGACCACACTTCTCCCAAGACCCACGTTCTCACATTACTTCTTCTGTCAGAGTAAAATCTGTGAATTGGAGGTCTAGGTCTAGGGTTTGGTTCTCAATGGTAATAATGAGGCTAAGACAAAAGAGCCATCTCAATGTTAAACAGAAACACTGAAATATGTGTGTGACCTTCCTCTGGTCCACAACCCCATCCCAACACTCCGGGCCTTTTTACTCCCTTTCTCCTTTCCTTCTTGGTTCCTTCTTTCTAACTCGAACTCCATCTGCATGCCACCCTAGCACTCTAGCAACTCACAACTTCTTGAGCCCAAGTGCCCTGAGAGTTATGTCCACTTTGATGAGAGACCCCATGACATTCCTCTCCCACATATATTAACATTGCAGGGCTCACTAAAGGCCACATCCACAACCTGAACTGAACATATTAGTCATAGATCTCCACAGCTCTTCACCCAGTGAAAAACAGGTTTAAAAAAAAAAAAACCCTAAAAATAAGTTTTTTGAAGCAAAGAACTCATCAAAGTGTTGTCTAATTTGATACGCACAATTCTCCCTTTGGGTTGGAACTATCAACTCCATTTTACATATAAAGAACATGAGACTCAGGAAATATAATAAAGTGCTCAAGGTTACATAGCTAACTTTTACCTTCCTGCCCCCTCCTGTCCTTTGCCCAGCACCATGCTCTTTTCACTAAGATATTCAATGCTAACACGTTGTGAGGAAGAGCATAAATTCAGATTAATGACCATGACCTCTTGAGAGCATTAAGTGCAGCCCAGTAATCTGACCCTGTTTGCCTGGAAAATTTGCCTTCTCTCTTTCTTTAAACTTTCAACACTTCGCCTTCCTCACTCTCTGCTGATAACCTTTGCTTCATAATTCACTGAATAAAATGAAAGCAATTTTGTGAGATCTATATCATATACTTATTCCACATTTTACATACCCAGTTCACCTGGTCTTATATACTGTCTTCTCTAATGTGTCAGTGGAACCCATTCCCTGCTCTGGTCAATGTCCAGCCTTTCCTGTGTGCCCTGGACACTATCTTCTCTTACTTACTTCAGGATTTTGTTCTTGAAAATATCCCTACTCTCTTTGCATCTTGATTTTCTCTCTCGATCATTCTCAACAGCACAAAATCATGCTACAACTGTCACCTTGAAAACAAAAGTGAAATAGAAGGTCATTCCTTCCAAGTTATGACCTGATTTCCCTCAAGTCTTCCACAGGAAAACTTCAAAGACTTGTCTATCCTCCCTGCATCCTCTTCAGACTTTTGTGGCTCCTTTCCATGCTCTCCCCTAAAAGTTTACTGCTGAGTACAGCCATGACCTTTGTCTTGTCAAATATCAGTTTATCAGTGCTCTTCTTGTTTTTCCTCCCAGGATTCCTTCCCAGGCTTCACATTCTCCTGACTTTCTCCTACTTTGCTGGATGCTCTTCTTGCACTCTCACTAAAGGCTAAAGGGCTTTAGAATTTGGTTGTAAGCCTGTACCTATTTTACTATCTTGTTAACTCATCCACTGAGCTTGAACACCCACTATATATTGCCACTTAGATGTCTAATAGGCATCTCCCATTAACAAGTCCAAGTCTAAGTTCTAGACCCCTCCACCACCTCCATCAAACCTATCCTTATTTCACTTAAGACTTACTGCATACATCCAGCTAAAATTAATTCACCCAACTGCTTATGGCAAGAACACAAGTGTCATCCTATCATCTTTTATTTCTTTCTCTTTTCCACATCCCCAAATCCAATCCCTTCATATCATATCCTCCTTCAAACTCTATTCCACTTCTAACCACTTCTGATCAGCATTCCCACTTCCATCTAATCCAAGCTCACCATCTTCTTTTGTCTAGACAATTACAACAGCCTCCAGTTTAGTCTCCCTCCTTCTGTTTATGCTCCCCATAGTCCATTCCCCACACAACAGTTAGAGGAATGTTTTTAGAAATATTAATTCAGGACGCCTGGGTGGCTCAGTTGGTTAAGCGGCTGCCTTCGGCTCAGGTCATGATCCCAGCATCCTGGGATCGAGTCCCACATTGGGCTCCTTGCTCGGCAGGGAGCCTGCTTCTCCCTCTGCCTCTGCCTGTGCTCTCTCTCTCTCTCTCTAACAAATAAAAAAAAAAAAGAAAGAAAGAAATATTAATTCAGTCAATTCTATTCCTGTGTAAAACTCTGTTTAAAACCCTCCACTGATTTTCCATAGAATTAAATCCAATTTCTTAAGATCAAGAAGGCAACAGTTGATCTAGATTCTGCTCATCTTTCTTGCCTTATTTCCTACTACTCTTCTCCTCGCTCACCAGACTCCAGCCCCATCTGCCTTCTTCTCACTGTTCATCCATGCCAAGTCCATTCTCACCTCAAGGCTTTACAATGTGCTGTTAGTTCTGTCCATGCAGAATTTTTGCCTGAGGAACTTACGTTGCTGGCTCCTTCTTCTCATCATTGAAGAGTCTGCTCAAATGTCACCTCTTTAGAGTGGGCTTTCCTGGCATTTCAATTTAAAGTAGCATCTCACTGCTTCAGCTTTATTTCCAGCATAGCTCTTATGGCTACATGCATTTATATATGTTCCTTATTCACTAAGTTACTATCTGTTTCCTTCCACCATGATAAAAGCTCAATGAGGGCAGGAACTCTGGCTCATTCACCACTGCATCCCTTTAATGGATACAACATAGACACCTAAAACCCACTTGCCACAAATAGATGACAACACCAGGAGATCTGACTTGGAGTATCTTGATTGGGGTCACCATGAGTTTCCATAATGCCAAATGCTTCTAAAATTTAAATCCCACTTTGAGGTTAAAATACGCTAGCAGTTGCCCTAGAGAGATGAAGTCCCTGCCAGAGCTTTAATAATTATCTTGATATCTTTGAGTTCTAAATACCCACTCTTCGTTTCACATCAGAGTTAGTTCATACTGCTCAAAGGCATGCAGAATCTAAGCAGATTTTAAGGCATTCCAACTGATCAATCTGTTTTCAAGACATTACCAGCTGCTGTTTTAATCATTTATGGGACCATTACAGTTTTTCGGCTTCAAGTCAAGAAATAAAGCATTGTTTTTTGTTTTGTAAAATTGGCTTACAGAAAAAAGGACTTTCCTTCCAATTCTGCAAAGTCAAATTGCAGGCTAATGGTTATTTTGAGTAGAACTGCTAACAGAACACTCTCTAATCCACATATGCCCTCAGGATCTAAATCCATGGTAGAAGAGGGGTCTTTTACCAGCAAAACAGCATGAAAATAGATCCATGAATCTTCCAAGTGTCTATCTTTGAGCCAGCACTACTGCAAAAATATGGTAGGGAGCAGCTTGTGGCCTCTTATGTGTGTTGTTGATTTTGATTTTTAGCTTGGACAATCTGGATTAGTTTACTATGAGCTGTCAGTGTCACCCTCTCTTCCTGAGTTGTGCATCCTGCACAGAAAATATCACAAAAATGAGCTGAAGGAAATAGAAATTAATGATAGTGTTTTATGACAGGAAAAGACTTTGGAAGTAAAGAGTACCCACTTCCTTTGGCAAATGGACATATAGATGTTAAATGACTCTAAACTCCCAGCCCAGGCTCTTTTGTTTCTTTTAGGCTTTAGGCATACAGAAGGATGAGCCTCCTTGTGGCTATTTTATGGGACTCCAAAGATGTATAAAGTACAAATCCTCAAGCAGCACCTACAGTGGTACTCCTCATAACAAGGCTATTACATTTCTCTCTAGCATTGCGGGCCTCAACTCCAGGCTTACCTATTTTAGTAAATGGCAACAATAATCACTGAATGCTCAGGCCAGAGTTCTGAAGTCTCCTCCCAGTCTCCCTTTCTTTTTCACATCCCCTGTACCCAGCACATCAACATGTTAATCAGTTCTCTCTCCACTGCCTTGACCCTGTCCTAGACATCATCATTTCTTTCCTGGGTTTCTATAATAGCTTGTTAAATTATTTCTTTGCTTCCATTCTAGCCCCACAACTGTGCAGTGTGTGTAGGTCTAGCTCTTTCTCATCCTCAGGGGTGATGCTAGTCCACAGGGTATCTTACATAAATTACCAAAAAAGGTGCCCCCTCTGGGTTGATGCAATCCCACAGATACCAAGCATGGTAAGTGCATAACAATTTAATGCTAATTTAAAAAGGCCTTCCTTTCTCCTCCTTCTCTGGGCTAACACATCTGTATGCCAGGGTGCATGACATGGCTTAATCAGACTGGTTTTAGCCCCAACACCCCTTTGGCTGGAAGCCCCTGCTCAGAGTATAACCTGCACAAGCAAAGGTAGTAGCTTTACCCACCCCTCATCATTCCCTTTCAAAACAAAATAAGATTTATTATAAGCAGTGCTGATTAAATATTCCAACATGGAAAAATGAATGAACGAATATTCAACACCCACTCTGTGGATGAGGCATGGTTGCAGGGGAGGGTGTTGAAAGATAAACTAAGGGGAAAGCTGCCTGGTTGCTGGACACAGCATTTCTTTCCAATGGGTTTTTTCCCAAGAAACAACTTTCACGGTGATAGGCAGATGGCAACCCTATGCAGCTGGTGAGAGTAACCTTGTGGCTTACCTTGAATTACCTGTTTACTACATAGGTATCAGGGATGGAAACATTTATAAGCCATTGCCCCTGTTCACCAAGGGACTACATTTTAATATAAGGGACTGGATAATGTTTAAAATGATACTCCATCATAAATAATAAATGTAAAATTTGTGCTAGGAACAAATGGTGCTTTGGGAGTTCAGAAGGCGAGATCACCATGAAAAATTTATGAAAAGATACATGCTTTAATTAGGCTAAATACTTCAAGTAACCATTAAAAGTAGCTATTAAAATAATCCAATGATTAAAAAATAATAATCCAATGATTATATACACCATATCAATAATTTGTCACATAGTACCTTTAAGAATATATGTAAATATAAAGTGCAACTTAAATATTTATTGCTTTGAATACCATTTAAATCTCTGCTTAGATTCAACCCAGTTTAATATTTGTTGAGCGGTTGTTGGGTACAAACCGAATGCTTGGGGCTTTAGATTGAATAAAGATGAAGATGATAACAAAGTTTCCACAAGGTGCTCACTATCATATATGAGCAAGGAGGGCTACATATAAATAACATTAATGCAATAGAAATAGTGAATAACTATAAATGTTATCATACAGGCAGAGGGCTATAGCAGCACAGATCAGGAAAACAGGGTGGCATCTGAGTTATGCTTGATGGATGGGTGGGATTTTGATAGAAAGAGCATAGAAGACACGTATTCATTCTGCTTTCTAGGAAGGCAAGAAGAGGAAAGTCAAGTGAACTTCAGTCCTGGAACACTGGGCTGAGCCTAGCCAAGAGCAGACCAGCAAAGATGATCCTGACTGTTTGCTGACGTTGCGTCTCTAAAAATAAAGAGAGAGACAACAACAGCAATAACCCACAAGTGTTACTACGGACCTAACTTTGACCTGTTGGCACGAGCTGTTGAAGTACAAAGGGGCCTATTATGGGCTCAATTGTTTCCCCCAAAGTTAATATGTTAAAGTCCTAAGCCCCAGGACTTCAGAATGTATATTTGGAGATAGGATCTTTAAAAGAGGAAATTTAGTAAAATGAGGGCCAGTCTAACCAGTGTTCTCATAAGAAGAGGAAATTTGGATACAGATGGTGATGGACAAAAGACCATGTGAAAAACATAGGAAGAAGATGATTATACAAGAAGAGAAGCCTCAGAAGAAATCAACTCTGCTAACACCTTGATCTCAAAAATCTAGCCTCAAGCACCATGAGAAACTAAATTCCTGTTGTGTAAGCCCCCTTCAATCTCTGGAGTGTTGTTATGGCAGCCTGAGCAGATTAATACAGAGCCCCAGCATCTCAGAGTTCCCTGGGTGGGACGGGTAGGGAGCAAGGAGAATGTATTTGGACATGTAGAGCAGGCATTATGAATAGGATTTTACACATAGCAGAGAGCTCACAGTAGAGGCAAGCATGATACATGTTCCAAGACCCTATAATTCTGAGCGCACCTGATAAGGAAGAGGAAGTCAAAGGAGTTGCATGGGCAGGTTCCCTGATAAGCCTGTCTTTTATAAGACCTGCATTAAATATAGAGAGAAGGACATACAATCAAGGGAAAGCATCTAACTGACACAAACAAGTCAGAAGGGTCAAGAAGATTAAAAAGCACGGTGAAGTAAGGCTTCTAAAAATTAAGTGGGCAAATAATGAGAGCTTCCTAAATTAGAGCTGATGCCCAGAGACCAGGGGAGACCAGGACCTGGGCTGGACAGATGCTCTAATGTTCCCAAAAGACAGCTGCAAGGAGAAATTTCCATGCCTTTTCTGCTTCAGTCTTTGTCAGTGAGAGGGGGGTTTTGAAAGAAGAGACAGGAATGAGCCTTAGTAAGAAGGAACTGACATGCAAAGGAGATGAAGGATGGCAAAAGAGCACATGGCTGCTCTAAGTGAGTTCCAGTGTCCTGAACTCGATAAATCACATCTCAAGGTAACTGCGGAACTTGCAAATGAGGGGCAGGACTGCGGACACTGACCTCTGTGAGAGCACAGACAATGGGAGAAGGAGACAAGACAGGAGATGGGCATGGCATGGCCTCATTTTCACCAAAAGGGAGAAAGAGACACCTACAAACTATAAAATGGACACCCCGAACGTAATCGCAGGGAAAAATCCTCAAGTGGGGGAAGGATGAACATTTAAGAAGGAGAAATTTGATTATTAGAAGTCAGCATAGACACATATGGGAAAAATAAGGAATTGCAGAACTGTAGAATTAGAAGGGTCCTTTAGGTAGCTCAGCCCCCAAATCCATCAAATGTTTAAATTTCCATAAGTTTGTGATCCAACTTATATTTGAATGCCTCCAATGGTTAGAAACTCATTACCTTTTAAGGCAGCCCATTTACATAATCATATTGGACATAACCACAGAAATTCATCTGGGGCAAGTTGTAAGATCAATGTATTAGTATTCGGAAGGGCATATCCCGAAGATAAGATAGAGAACTATAGGCTGGATGACTGCATACTTAGCTAAATTTGTAATCAGTTGGAATAGCCCTTACACAAAGAACATTAACTCATGGATTTGTGAGAAGGATGTTAAATATGTTAAACAATGACAATTTTAAAGTCATCAGGAAGATCCCAAGGAATCTGGTCAAAATTGGAACAGGTTGGCCCCAAATCTGTCAGAACCAGCTGGCAGCCCTGAAAGTAGGCCACGTTAGCAACAGCCTTGTAGAGGAATCTCCTAGACCCGAAGAGGCTCTCCCAAGGGGGAACCAATTCCTCGGGACCTTTCAGATATGGGCCTGAATTCTAGGAGAGCCCTGGCATCTCCTGAGTAGATAGGTTGGGGTGTGCAGGGAGCAATGGCAGTGAGGATCTTGCTACCTGGGTTCTGACCTGCCTGTCTCTGCTCCATACATAGACCCTATCTCTCATGCGGCCTACAATTGGAAGAGGGGCTGATCAAACAAATGAAAGCATAAAGATGCTTAATTAATGGCTCCTAGTTAATGTAATACTGGCTGAGAGCAGGGAAAACCATGAACTCCAAAAGCTGTTTGTTTGTTTGTTTTCCTAGAACTGTAATTTCAACTTTTATCTTCCTTTTATGATTATCTTATTATCTCCTCTGTACATATCACCAGGTTAGGGTGGGGCTGTTCTATGAAATGTTATGAAAAATGACACATAGGATGGAAAAATTAAGTAAAGACACCCATAAAATTAGAGATAGAGGTAATGAGACTTCGAAGCCCTTGGAAGGCCGGCTGCTGAGTTCTCTGAACCTATGGGATTACTCAGTATAAATACTGACTGCTGGAGGAAGGGTAAATCACCCCATTTCCCCACCCTCAGCACCCAGCTCACCTCTGATGCCTGTTCTAAATCTTTTAATAATCTGCCAATCCTTTAAATGGCCTCTGCATTTGGTTTTCCTCATCCACAAGCAGGATGATCTATTCTAGGAACCCACATATTTGCATGAGTATTACTATTTCAATGTCACTTGAACCTCATTATTTACTGCACTTCTTAGTGGTTATTTTTATACCTATCTCATCTCCCCCACTAGAAGTTGTTATGGACTGAATGTATCTCCCCTAAATTTATATGTGGAAGTTCTAACCCCCAATGTGATGGTATTAGGATGTGGGGCCTTTGGAAGGTGATTAGACAAATGAGGTCATGAAGATGGGACCCCAAGATACTAGTAGCCTTATAAGAAGACACACTGGAGCTCTCTATCTCCACCAAGTGAGGATACAGCAAGAAGGTGGCTGTCTACAAGATGGGAAGAGGGCTTTTGTCAGAACCCAACTCGGCTGGCATCCTGATCTTAGACCTTTTAGCCTCTAGAACTATGATAAAATAAATTTCTGTTGTTTAAGTCACCCAGTTTATGGCATTTTGTTATAGTTGCCCAAGCTGATTAATACAGAAGGTAAAGCATTCACAAGCAAATATTGCGTTTAGATTATTCTGTATCTCTTTTGACACATAAGCAAACAAAGTGGGGATGAGAGAAATTCAGAGAATAGCCTTGTATTGTTTAGAATCTTTTAGAAATGTTCCCAAATGTTTATGTGTAAAACTAGAGTTAAAATAAGAATCAGTATCTATCACATCTTTTAAAGTTATCTATTCCTTGGGCACCTGAGTGGCTCAGTTGGTGAAGCATCTGCTTTCAGCTCAGGTCATGATCTCAGGGTCCTGGGATCAAGTTCCGAATCAGGCTCCCTGCTCAGCAGGGAGTCTGCTCATCCCTTTCCCTCTGCTCCTGCTCTCTCTCTCAAATAAACAAATAAAATTCTTAAAAAAATAAAGTTATCTATTCCAGCTTGATATAGAAAATAGATTGGGGAAGTATATCTCATTTATATGACTGGACTCCTTCATTTAACTTATGAACTTTAAATTTCTTCTTCCTTTTTCTTCTCCTCCTCCTCTTTCTTCTTCATCCACTAAGTCATGGGTCAGAAAAACAGTAAGAGAAGAAAGGATCTAGAATTAAGAATTTGGGCTTTGAGACCAGACAAAACTGGGCTAGAACCCTGGTGCCAGAGCTTATTAGCTGTGTGACCTTGAGCAAGTTACTTAAACTCCCTAAGACTCAGCTTCTTTATATACAAAATGGAGAATCAAAGCATCCATCACATCTAGCTGTTATGAGAATTAAACAAAATATACATATAAAGGGCTTAGAATAGTATCTATCACACAGCTAGTGCTCAAAAAATGTTATCATTATATGTCCATGTATGGAGAGGCAGCAAATGTCTAAGGCTCAAAATTCCATTCAAATAGCCTCAGTGTAACAAATAAGTCAAGAAATGGGCAGAAGACATGAACAGACATTTCCCCAAAGAAGACATACAAATGGCCAACAGACACATGAAAAAATGCTACACATCATCTGGCATCAGGGAAATACAAATCAAACCACAATGAGATTCCACGCCACACCAGTCAGAATGGCTAAAATTAACAAGTCAGCAAACAACAAATGTTGGTGAGGATGCAGAGGAAGGGGAACCCTCTTACACTGCTGCTAAGAATGCAAACTGCTGTGGCCACTGTGGAAAACAGTATGGAGGTTCCTCAAAAAGTTGAAAATAGAGATACCCTACAATCCAATGCTTGCACTACTAGGTATTTACCTGAAGGTATTTGAGTATTTACAAACATAGTGATCTGAAGGTGCACCTACCTGCAC
>ML111176.1:23347-63822 GCA_003697995.1 Taxidea taxus jeffersonii | reverse complement strand
GATGGTGGAAATAGAACTTAAGGAGTCAGAAGGCCAGTTTCCCCACTGATAGTCACAGGCATTTGGCCTTCCTAGTTCTTGGTTAGCTCGTCTGGAAATGGAGGGGATTAAACCAGATAAAGTCAGTAAACAGCCTCCAAGGTGCTTTCTCCTACTAATATAGGATACAGGAAGAAAGTGAAAATCCAGGAAGAATCATTTTTACCAGCTTGATTCTTCTTTGATCTTAAACATAATCAAACCCATTTTGATTAGATCCAATCTATGAGATATATCTGGATAAATGAAGCAATTCTCCTCTTTTATGCCTGCAACTCCTCTCTTGGATATACATATCTATTTATACTTATATATTTGCATATCAAATATAAAAGCATATATACACCACACGTGTGAATGAGTTTAGCATGTTTTTTTCCTCCCCAGCCAGGTGTTTACAAATATCTCAGGAGCAGAGGTCATAACTTTAACCTCTTTGACCTTCAGGTTTCTCATCTGTAAAATGGGTACAATGTTTATTTTTTTCATAAGGTCATTAAATGAAACAATTAGAGTGTCCAGTATAAACACTCAATGAATATAAGCTAATAGAATATCTACAAAGAGATGAACAATGAAGCAAAGGAGAGAAATCTGGTCATTAGACAGTCAGAGGCACCGACAGCATGAAGTGGGAATAAAGAAGTTATGGAAGGGCAAAGACGGAAGGTCAAAGGCGGCCACCACCCTTTTGCTCTCTGCCTCCTAAGCCTCTGCTCCTGGCTTCAATCAGAGCAAAGCTTTAAAGGAGTGGATCTAATTGAAGGTAAGGAGGTAAATATATTTACATCTTCAAGTTTAAGTCTGCTCCTTCTGAAGACTCTTTGGGGTTATTTATAGAGCCTTGTTTGGTTTGGTTCTAGTAAAAGAAAAATGAGCAACCATTTCTGAGGTGGATGGGAAGAAGGGAGTGCCCGGGAGCTGAATGAGGTCATCCAAAATGGCCGCCCCAGCTGCCAGCTTCACCGCCAGACCCTGGGTCCTCCTCAGTGTTGATGCAGCTGTCAGGGTCCGGATCTGGTTCATAGCCCTGGACCTCACGCTTCCCAAAGTTCCAGCTACCTGCCCAAACATAGGTTCTGCTCAGACGTGCCTGTTCTGATGTGGACAGGCCAGCTCACAGCTCCGATATAATATTACTGTCTTCCAAGATGCTCGAAGCTCCCAGAAGAACTTACTTTTTTTTACCAGCATTGTCAGGAGAACCTTATGTCAGTGACATTCTGCAAGACTGGTTTTTTGCCCTGTCGTGTCTCAGAAGCCAGGATAGAACATGTGTGAAGAAACTACCGCGGGCCGTAGCCTGACCCTTTGAGGCCTCTTTGAGGCCGAAGCCTGCCTCTGCTCTAGGTGGGGCCTCAAAAGAGACACATATGGGGCTCTAGGGCAGCACTAATTCCAGAAATCTTCAGAAACATCCCACACATGTCCAGACCACTGGTTCTAACCTTTTTTCTCTCTCTCTTCTTGAGTTTTGGACTTTTAAAGAATCTGTGGAAATATTGAGAGCCTTCTCCTCCCCAAAACAAACACAGACCTAATTAATCCTCTATCACTTCTTACTGCATGTAGGTCCCATCTTAAGAACCTCAGTCTAGAAGTTTAAAGAAAAGAAAAAGCACCCATGATGACCTCAACAAGCAAGTGACTGGGAACTAGGCTATCCAAACCTGTTTGTGGATGTGGAGGCAGGGGGCAGAAGAAGAAAAGGTTTTCTTTTTTTTTTAAAAGATTTTATTTATTTATATGACAGAGATAGATCACAAGTAGGCAGAGAGGGAGGCAGAGAGAGAGGGGGAAGCAGGCTCCCTGCTGAGCAGAGAGCCCGATGCGGGCCTCTATTCCAGGACCCCGACACCATGACCTGAGCTGAAGGCAGAGGCTTAACCCACTGAGCCACCCAGGTGCCCCAAGTAAAGGTTTTCTGAGAGCAAGTGTTCTGTGAATGCCCAGGTAACCCTGTCTCCTTAAAAATTAACCAGAAGGAGAAATGCAATGACCTTGGGTTCCTATGGGTTTGGACACCTGGAACCCCAGATTGCGCTTGTTCTCTCACCTCCCCTCTCCTTCCCTCCCTCGGGAGACAGTGATTCGGAGGTGAGACACACTCACCCACCCACCCCTGCCCCGGCCTTGGATGTCTAGCAGGGTAGAGAGAGGTAGTCACCATTCCACTTGAGGTGCTGTAGGTTGCCGTAGAGAAGCTGGCCTGCCGCCCCCGCCGCCCGCGTGAACTCCTGCAGGCTCATGCTGCACAGGTGCTCGCCGTTGACATCGAACTCCTGGAAAGGGATGCAGCTGGCGTCCAGCTGGTTGGTGTCCAGGAGGTGCTGGAGCCACTCCCACACCTGGTACTTGGTCCAGTACTGAGGATGGATTTCATGCCACTGGCCTCCAAAAAACCCACTGGCAACTGTAAAACAGGGGGTGGTCCCGTGAGTGACCCGTGGTTCTTCTGGGACATAATCTCGTACATGGGGAGGCACCGCTCAGCTGCCAGGTGTGGGCACAATGGCAGTAGGTGGGCGTTGGAGCATGAAACTGGCTCTAGAAAGGAGGCTGCCTGGAATGTGCCCCTCTGCCTCTTCGCACCCTCCGTAGCAGAGTACTTAGCCCTGGGCGCTTCAGGAGGACACAGACCTGAAATGCCCTGAGATTAGGAGTGCATCCCACAAAGTACAGAGAAGGCTAACACATCGTTACAGTTTTACCAACCTAGTACCTATCGTCCACACGCACACAGCTCCCTTCCTCTCTTTTCTCCCATTTTTAACTGTCTCTTACACACACACACACACACACACAACCAAATTCAGACCATTTTCACCCAAAAACGAGGCCTGAGCGTAAGATTCTTTTTCTCCATGATGCCTTTGCTCCTCCCCAGAGTGGTCCTGCTTAGCCGCCGGCTAACTGTGCTGATCTACCCCAGCCCGGAACAGGTTATTACAGCCGCTGTGACGTCACTTCCCTACTCTGCTACCTTCAGGAGCTTCCCGTTATTCACTGAAATTAGGTACAAAATGGCCAAGCCAGGCATTGAGGCTCTTCCGTAATTCTCCTCCAAGTGACCTATCACTTCTGCCCTTTTTCTCTGATTCTTTCAGCCTGGTTTATATCCTGGTTTATATCCTGCCAGATGAATACCCTGTTGAATACTTACCCAGCTTGCAGACTCCGGCCACCCCATAAACCCATCACAGACCACCCCCCCAAAAAAATTATTATTCAGGGCTTGATGTCCCCTGAATCTCCAACAGATGTTCTTGGTACTTCTCCTAATGGCTTTTGTCATGCTCTGCTTTGCTTTACACATCTCTAGGTTCTGGCTTATTCTCCTTTGTAAATTGTAAAGTCAAGGTCATGGACTCTGTCTTAGTCATCTTTGCCTCTCCTACAAAAACCACCTCAGAGACCATGCCATCGCAGGTGCTCTCTGTATATTTCTTGGTGGAATTTTTTGCCAAAGAAGATAATGTAGAAATCTAGAAGAGTTCCAGGTGCATTCACAACCTGGTTAAATTAAATGCCAGTGAAGAGGGGCACCTGGGTGGCTCAGTGGTTTAAAGCCTCTGCCTTCGGCTCAGGTCATGATCCCAGGGTCCTGGGATCGAGCCCCGAATCAGGCTCTCTGCTCAGCAGGGAGCCTGCTTCCCCCTCTCTCTCTGCCTGCCTCTCTGCCTACTTGTGATCTCTGTCTGTCAAATAAATAAATAAAATCCTTAAAAAAAATACCAGTGAACAAGTCAAGTTCATCCAAGCCAATCGATATTGCTGAACTGGACATGAGCTAAACTTCCACATAAGGGACTTCCCCGAGCTCCCTTCAGAGAACATCACAAAGTCAGCCCAAAGTGCTGGGAGGGGATGGAGAAGAAAGAGCCATCCTCTGGGCACATGTAATGGACCTGAGATCTTACCAGCCCCTTGAAAACAGAGGTCACAGGGAGGAACTCTCATCCAGGCATGATGAGGGGCAGGGACCAGGGGAAGACACTCCTGGAGCCCTCCGAGCTAAAGTGGGGAAATCCAACTGAACTTAATGATAGACCAACAGTGGAAAACAGAGGGTAAGAAAACTGTCCCTGTTTTGTTCTTTTTTTTTCCTTCAAAGGCATGTTAGATCAGTACTTCTCAAAGTCTAATGTGATTGTCAATCACCAGGGAATGTTGTTCCAATGCAGATTCAAATTCCATAGATCTGGGGTGAGGCCTGAGTTTCTGCATTCCTAACAAGCTTCCATATGATAATGATGATAGTGATGATGACGATGAAGATGATGGTCCATAAATACAGATTGAGTGGCAAGGAGCTAAAGAGCTCCAAAGGTTTGAGTCTCATAATGGCCATTCCCTAGCCCTCAACACTCCCAGAGAGGCTGAAGGGGGAATGTGTCCAACCCAGTCCCACTTGTGCTCATCCTCTTTGAATCCATCCCCTGCTTCCAGACCTCAGGAGCACTAACAGCAGGAGATGGAGGTCATTTAGGGACAGAGATGAGCACCATGGGTCACACTTACCACTCACAGTACGTGCTTCACTCCTCATACATCATGGCCAGACAAAAGCAGCCCTTAGGGCCTGGAGGGGAAGCCAGTTGTGGTGGGGAACAGGGGCAAGGATTGGAACAATCCTTATAGAAATCCAATAGAAATATTCCCAAATATACAAACACATGGAACTTAGACTGAATACTTCCATGTCCCTCCAATTTTGGGGTGTCTCACAAAAAGAGCTGTTTAAGGATGGGATATGGTTTTATGGCTCCCTGAGGCTTTGATCTTTTTTTCCAAAATAATTATGTGACTATGACAGTACAGCTCTGGGTCTGCAAACAAGAGACAATAATTCTCAATAATCCAACAAGCTTCTCTATTTCCTCTTCCAACTTCACATGATTCAGACTAAAGGCCAGTTCCCAATATCGTATCCTGTTAGAACCTGGGAGAACCAGGTCCAAAGTTTTAGGAGAAGCTGTGAAATGCCCATGAGTTCAGCTCTTGTCTGTTGATCAACTTACCTCCCTCACAGCATCAATCATGATTGGGAGCTGGGCCTTCTTTGGGGCCTCTGGAAGTTAAAACATACAAGTGGAACCCAAATTCTACTCACTGCAAGCACACTGCCCCAGTTTTCTCCAAAGCCCGCAGGAGGAATGCTGCCATGATCCAGGGCCCAGACTGGGGATGCCAAAGGCTTTCCAGTCTGAAGAAACTTCCTACCCAATTGGGAACGCTCCTTTGAGAGCCTCACAAGGAAGCTGAAGCCTGCCACAGCAAAGTTCACTGTCCAGAAAGGACAGCAGTTTTGTGGCTAGGTGACCAAGTAAGGGAAGGTCACCTGACCATGCTTCCCAACCTTGTTTGACTGGGGTTCCGCTGGAGAATACAACCCTTCTATTATCCTCCGCCTCCTGCTTTACAGACTCCGCTCAGCGGTAGGTCTTCTTCTTTCCTCAGGAGAAGCAAGAGCAGCAGGACCTCTTTCAAGGAGATCAGCATTAAGTTTGGGGCAGGAGAAGGCCTGGAGCTCCTTAAACCCAGGGCAGCCTAAGAGTCTGCCTAGACCCAAGGCCTTCACGGCAGGGGTGGGGCCAGATTCGGCAACATCTGAATTCTGCCACATCTGAATTCTGCCCGAGTCCACAGTAAGCCATGGCTTGATCCCCAAACCCTCTATTAAGCCCCAGAAGCAGGCCCTCCCTTTTCTGACCCAGGGCTCTAAATGAAAGCCCTTAAGGCACATGGTCTCCTAACAAGTCTCTCCCTTTACAAAGCGAGGCCACTGGAAGATGAAACAGGATAAGATGCTGTGACCCTGTCTTCCCTGAGTTCCATGCTTCTGCACAACACGCACGCACACAGGTGCACACACACACATGCATGCAAACACGCACATGGGTGCGCAAACACACACACACACACACACCCCTTTCTCGATATCCTATCTTGATATCCCAGCCAAACACTGTTAAAAGCATCAACAGGTGGCCTTCCCTTCTGGCATATCTTCTAGCACCCTCTCTGCCAGGCTGCCTCGGATACTGGGAAGAAACGATGGAAAATCTCCAACGGGCTTCTGTCTGGAGCCCCAAGAGCCCCTGGGGACCTCCAGCATGATGTGTTCTCCATTTCCCTGCATCCCCACACTTCTGCTGAATAAAACCTGTATTTTTCAAACATGAAGTTGGGAAATGAAGCCTAATGAAAGCAGAGGGGAAAAGCCCCCGGGGGGAGTGACTCTGACACCCATTAATTAGGTCCCCTTACCATTGCACGTGGGGTAGCCATCTGTCCAGGCTGGCTGCTGGTGGAGGAGATTGTTGCTGGGGTTGAGATTCATTACACCACTTCCTTCCAGAATCATGATCTGTAAGGCGATCAAACAGTGTGCTCAGTCAGGGCCTCCTGGACAAACGTCGTTTGAGAGCACAGATCATAGAGTTAACCCAGGAAGAAAAAAAAAAAGAAGAATTTGTCCTTCCATCCATTGCCTCCAAAGCGTGTCACCACAGCGCTTTCAGTAAAAGCAAAACTCCCCGGCAATTAAAAATTTCCAGGTTCAACTTTCATATGCATGAGGCAAGTTTTTACAGCCACCTATTCATAAATGAATAATCTGATCAGGAATGAAGCAGAGGAAAAGGCAATAGCTGCTTACAGGGTGAGTCTGGCCAGCAGCCACGGGGCTGGTTTTTTTTCTTTTTACAAAAGTGAAAATGCCAAAGAGATTTTGTGTGAAGTAGAATTGCAATCAATAAAAATCCAAGCCTGTAGCGGCCAACCCCGGGCACCTGTGCGGGAGCTTGGATCTGAAACCCGATGTTCACAAGTCCCCATAACAGAGCAGTCCTGCACTCAGACACCTCAACAAGATTCCTTAGTGCAGACAGCCGCCACCGTCCAAGGCCACGGTCACGGCCGCATCTCCAAGGACTTGAGTCCTATGTCCCTAGAGTGCCTCCAGTATTGGGCTCCATGATAACATCAGGGATCAGTCAGTTTCTCCGACAAAGACACTGCCCCTGTCCTTCCTTCCTGGTGAAAATTCTGATAAGCTTTCTCTCTCCTTTTAGAGACCTGGAGAATCCCAGAGGCTTCAAAGCCGACCTGGACTTGACTTTCTCATCTCATTTTCACAGGAAAGGACACGGAGGAAGAGCTTTTCTCACATGAGGCCATTTGGATTTTTTGAAACAACGTAAAAATGTTACACTTTAGAAACAGTCACCTCCGTCCTTGTCCTCAGAGTTTATATTGTTCCCTTCCCTGAGGCCGGCCACCCTCCTCCTTTCAGACTTAAGCCCTAGAAATGTGTTCAATCACTCAAAAGAAGAGTTGCCTGTTTCCAGAAGGCGAGGGAGCATCCCTCAGGGCCTATAAAGATAACTTGCTCTTTCTAAGCTCCTGGGGCAGGGAGAGGAAGTAACCTTAGAGCAGCAGCTCATGGAAATTTTTCTGCCTATTTTGGGGAAATCTTGCATCCTTGGGTGTCACCAATGTCCCCAGGGTTGAAACTGATCAAACAGGGCAGTTCCAGCCCCCCAAACCCCTCCAACTTAGCTGTTACTTCTCTGGTTCTAGGTAGGGCTTCAGAGGGGAGAAGAGGGGTCTGGCAGAGGCATAAAATTTCATTCGTGTATTGATTTATTCAACAAATATTTACCTGCCCTACAATGGGCTGGGTACTGTTCCAGGGACCAGGGACAGAGCAGTGACTGGGAGTCAAGCTAGTCCAAACAGGACATTTGTGATGATTATTAACAGCGTCATGGTTGTTTGGCAAGTAATTAGGCCTGAATTCTGCCTAAGTAGCAGATAGAGAAGGAAAGATAGGACCCCAGCAGACCACGGGCTGGGAAGAGGGCAGAGCCGGGCTCTGGGTGGTGGCATCATCTCTGTGAGCTTCAAAGCCAGAAAGAGCTTGATTCCAAGCTTGATTCTACCCCTTACCAGCTGCTTAGTATTAACTCAGACAAGTCACTACCCTCTCTGAACCTGTTTCCTCCCATGCAGACTGCAAGTCCCCGTACCTACTGTGTGCTTTGGCTGGAGGTTAAATGGGTCTCTATACCTGGAGTGCTCAGCTCAAAGTAAGGCCCAGCTATATGGCCGGTGTGATGAGAAGGAGACTTGCTCCCCCTCTGGTAACCCAAACCAGAAACAATCGTTTCTGGGCCTCAGTTTCCCCGCACAAAACTGTAAAGGAGACTACTTCGATTGTTCCGTGCCTGGTCCGGAATCCTCTTTGCTTCTCACTCCCAGAGAAGGGAGACCAACCCAAGCCAAACCTTCCTCTCCTTTTTCCCATCCAGCTTTCTAGAACACTTGCCCTCACCTCAGCAATCCGATGGGGGGACTCCAGGGCAAAAGAAAACCTGCAGGTCCCCCAGAGAGGTGGCTGGGGGAGGGGAGGGGCATGGCCCAGTGTCCTGTTTGCTCAAGGCTGGGCTTGTTCCTTGCCAGGTTTGTTCAACCACAAGCAGTAGAAAGGTTACTGTTTAACCCTGAAAGAGCTGAAGCTCGGAGCCCTGCCCATCTGCAGAGAGAAAGGATGGGCCCTTAGGCCTGGCATTGGGCGGGTGGGGAAGCCTTCCCTGAAACGCTTTCGGAAGGTTTTGCCTACAGGGCTGTTTCCAAGTGGCCATTCAGTGGGAGTAGGCCCAGCCCTGGGCCAAGCCCCAGCTACTCCTCGGCCAGTTCAGGGTTTCCATTCCTCCGACCCTCCACATCTAGAAGGCAGGCTGTATGAGGGCTAAGCACCCCAGCTTTGGATGTGGGGAGAGGTGGGCTCAGATCCTACGTCCCTCACTTGCCGTGCATGAGATCAAGCCAGTCCCAAGCCTGAATAGTCCCCAGAAGTTTCTGATCCTCCCTTTCCCCAGCCAATAAAATGAGAACAACCCAAACTCAAAGTTGAGAGAATCAAATGAGGTTGTGCGTGTGGAAAGCTTAGCAGGTTAGAACAAGGAATTCAGTAAATTTCGCAGGACAGCACAGGCCACTTCTCCACTTGTAACCAAACCCCCATAAGCCCCTTCCCTTGGGGCAGGTGATCTTTTCTCTCTGCCATCTCCTGAAGGCATCTGGAACTACTCTCAACCCACAGAGAAGCCTTTAGGACCAGGAGGCCCCAGCAGCCCCAACACTGCCCGCCCCCCTTCCCCAAGAGGCAGGCCTGTGCACAAGAGCACTGCTCCCTTCTGCTCCCCTCCCCCCACCTCCCCCCCCCCCCCCCCCCCCCCATCCCCCCATGGCCCCCCCCAACCCCCCACCCCAGGGAAAGCAGCCAGCTCTGCGAAGGGCCTTCTTTTTTTTTTTTTTTTATACAGGGCAGAGTAAATGGTTACTACTCATAAAAGTTTTATGTATCTTAACCCTTACTGAGTCAGAGTTCACTTGAGCTCACCCAGGCTCCTGAGAAAAGGAGGTCAGCCGTCATGGCGCTGCCTGGCAGCTGCCTGGGGGTGGGCCCAGGAGGCCCAGGGCTAGCGTCCCTCAGAGCCTCTCCCCAAGTCCTACTCCCTCCGAGGTCCAGTCCCTCAGGTGGAAAATGAGGACATTTGCCCCCCACCGACAGCCTCCCAAGCGTCTTGAGGAGATCAAATGAGATAATAGATAGTAAATGTCCCTGGAGAATTGTAAAAGAGCATGATTATAACCAGCTCACCCACACTCCCATATACTAATGTACACTTTCTATGGCACGTAGAGATTACTTTATGGGGTATAAAAAGCGATCCTTTTAATTACAAAGTAGGGGGATTTTTTTTTTTTTTAAGATTTTTATTTATTTATTTATTTGTTAGAGAGAGAGCGTGAGCACAGGCAGAGTGACAGGCAGAGGCGGAGGGAGAAGCAGGCTCCCTGCCGAGCAAGGAGCCTGATGTGGGACTCGATCCTGGGATCATGACCTGAGCCGAAGGCAGCCGCTTAACCAACTGAGCCACCCAGGCGTCCCAGTGGGATTTTTTTTAATGCTCCTCTGTAAACTTCCCAGTTTATCATCAGAGTAGATTTTATTGTTTCTTGAGGAAAAAAGCATTAGGTAGATACAGGTAGAGATTTTGGAACCTTCAAGGTCTGGGTTAGAAAGAAAGCAGACTCCCATCCGTACGCCACTTGACCTTGAGCAAGATAACCTTTCCAAACTGAGTTTCTTCTCTGGCCTTCAAGGAGGCATGGAGGGGAAGGTCAATGTCCTGTTTTGAAATATGAATAACCTACTGGTTTGAAAGAGGGTTAGTCCAGCACGGCACGGCACATGTGCCCTCCAGCAAAAATTAGTTCCTTTCTCTTTCTTTAAACACCAATTCTGAAGGTGTTTCTCCACCACATTTAGCTTAGTTCCCAAGACTGGAAGAAGTAAATTTGGAACCTCAATAAAACGATTCCACCTTTTGAATGAAAAGCAAGCAGAGGAAAGAACCCTTGTCTCCTCCTCTCTAGCTCAAAGGGGAATTCTGGCAATGACCCCCCCGCCACGTGCTCAGGATGAGAAGCCGACTTTCTCAGCGTCTGTGAGACTGACCTCCTGGGCTGCGAGGGCTCCGGGGCTGTCCTGGGCATGGCAGGGTGGTAGCTCTCTCTCCAGACTCTAGCCACTATAAGCCAGACACAACCCCCGCCAGGCCCCTCCCCCCCAAAATGTCCCCTGGGGCCAAATCACACACACACACACACACACACACACACACACACACACCACCCGTGGAGAACACTGGTTAAAAGGGAGCCTGTGGTGGCCGCAGGCTTTGATCATGCTGGTGTGGTGACCTTGGGCTGTCCCCTAACTTTTCTGAGCTGCCTTAGCGTCTCCTGGGAGGCCCCAGGAGGCCGGCCTGGCATTAGGACCTACCGCAGAGGTTGGCTAGAGGATTAAAAAAGATAAGGGGCTTTAAAGCCCCCCCGACCCCCGTTCCCGGCAGTACTTGGTACAAATAAAGAGTAATTGCTTGGTAAATGGAGGTGAAGGAAATGCCCGCCCGCATCTGGGCCACCTTTGTCTCTTCCTAGGTGCTGTGCATTCTGGGAACAGAGCAGAAACTTCTTTCAAACCCAAAGTGAAATGACATGTGGATTATCCAGAGGTTTTTTCCCACCTGCATTCTCTTTTCTCTTACCCCTCTCTTCAGGAGCGGCATCAGAGAGAATGGTATTTGACTCTGCGCCCCCAGTGATTGTCCCGAGTTCCACACTCAGCCAGGACTTCGCCCGCCCTCTGCACAGCAGTTCCTTTCTCCCTCCCTGCCTCCCTCCCTCCCTTCTTTCCTTCCTTTTCTCTTTCTTTCTTTCTACCTTTCTTTCTTTCCTTCTTTCCTTCCTCTCTTTCTTTTTAAAGTTTTTTTTGAAATTATTTTTAAGTAATCTCTACACCCAACACAGGGTTCAAACCCACAACCCGGAGATTAAGAACCACATGCTCTTCCAACCAAGCCAGCCAGACACCCCTACCTGCCCAGCAGCTTCTAGGACTGACACTTTCAGAGACAGAAGTCTGCTCTTCATCTGAAGAGGAGGAGGCAGGCACGCTGCCAGTAGACTGTACTGATGCCTACCTCATGCCAGGTTTCCAGTCAGGACCTATTCGACCGTAGGCATCGACTCCCCTACAGATGACGAGCCACTAGGGCTTGGCCAATCCCAAACGCATTTTTTGCAGAGAGACAGCGCTGCCCTGTGCTGGGGTGGCTACAGCCCATGTTCTGGGGGGAGAGACAGGCCACTTTCTCCTCCCTCCATCACTTTATTCATGGAAAGCTGCAGGTTAAACACAATCCCCACAGTGCCCTAGTCGCTAAGGACTTGGACCACGTCTGCATCACTTACACAGAGAGACGAGCCACCATCCTTGTGGCCAGTCCTCCTCCAGGCTTCCTTCAAAGCCTGAGTTCCCATCTAATACCAGCTTGACCCCCAAGCACAGGGTGGGCTGGGTGGCGGGGGTGGGGGAAGGGGGGGCAAAGGGTTGACAGGGTGACCCAGCACCTGGCCTGACCCTGAAGTTTAAGAGTCTCACATTTTGGCTACTGCTCAGGGACACAAATGGGAGATGGTGGGGCCTAGCCACAGAGACTGAATGTCCCGTATATATTCAAGGTGTGAGGAGCTCCAGACCTCGCCTCGCCTTGCTCCGCATCTCAAGAATGGCTCGTAAGAGGAAGAGCTCATGCCTCCGATGGTAAGGGGTGAAATCTTTTTTTTTTTTTTTTAAGATTCTATTTATTTATTTGACAGAGAGAGACACGCGAAAGAGGAAACACAAGCAGGGGAAATGAGAGGGAGAAGCAGGTTTCCGGCTGAGCAGGGAGCCTGATTCGGGGCTCAATCCCAGGACCCTGGGATCATGGCCTGAGCCAAAGGCAGGCCCTTAACGACTGAGCCACCCAGGTGCCTGGGGTTGAAATCTTGACTCTGAACCTTGGCAGGTTGTGTTGACCTCCAGGAAGTACTATTTTCTCTAAAGCTTCAGTTTCCCTATATGACAAAAAGTGAGGGGACATGGAGCTGATGTGGGGAAAGTGAAAATGTTTGTAAAGTTCTCACACATTAGCTTGTACATGACAAGTGCCCCCCACGCATCTGCTATTACTAGAAGTTCTGCCCGTGAGTCTCTCTTTAAAGTATGCTGGTTGGCTTCAAGGACAGTCTTGGGCTCAGGGTAGACCTTTTAGAGACTGGAGAGTGCAATGGTTGGGAGCCCGCGCTCTGGGGTCAGACAAACACAATTCACATCCTGGCTTCGCCAGTTTGCTAAAGGGCAAGTTTGGACAACTTATTCAGTTTCTCTGGGCCCTAATTTTCTCATTTATAAACTGGAGATGATACAAAAAGGGTTGTTGAAAGACAAAATGAGATGATGCCTATAAAATTCTTGGAAAAGTGTTCAACACATAGTAAGGACTTGGGGAATGTTAGCTGGTTTTTATAATTATTATTATTATTATTATTTATTGTGTTATTACTAGGATTTTATTGAATCTCCAAGGACAAAACTGACAGCCAAGTTTTTCCAAGCAAGGCCTGGAACTTCTACCATCTACACAATGTTTTGCAATTCTAGCTTCAGCTGGCACAGTCAAGTCTGTGTTGGACCTCCTGCCTCCCCAGCCCTCATCTGGGGCCTGTGTGTGGATATGCTGTTGGGCTCAGCTGTGAACCGCCCCTCTTGGCCCCAGCTCACAGAAGCCATGCTATGTCTTCTGGGCATGGTCCTTGCTCAGGGACTAACAGCTATCCCTCCTGCTCCCCCTCCTCCCAGCAGACACACCATGCTTGGGACTGCCAGGAATGGTGGGAGAGCACAGCCCCACAGGCTCTGTGTTCTGGCCTCCACGTCGGACTTTCACCTGGTTTGCAGGTGCAAAGGACAGCAACGTGTCTAAAAATATGGGTTCCTGGCAGAGGGTGGCCAGAGAGCTTGTCTGTCCTCCAGGCTCCCTTAGCACACGGAGAGCTCTGTCACTGCAAAGCCGGGATTCCAGCTCATAGGGACAGAAAAGCAGTGGGAAGAAGGTACCCCTGGGACTCTGGCAGATTGCTGGAGCCATTCACTCCAGAACCTAGAAGGCTGTGCCCATCTCAGGGCTCCGAACAAGGCCAAGGACTGCTCAGCTGCTCTCTGTCTTAAATATACAGAGAAAACCTGCCAACAGAGACAAACACAACCCAGCTTGGGTCGGGAGGGAGGTATGCCTTTTGCTCCGTGGTGTGGAGGACTGGATGCTTTAAGCTATAAAAATACATACATACATACATGCACACATACATATGTAATAATTATACTGTAGAAACTGGGGTTTATCGAATATTTAAAATGTGTGAGCTCTGTGCTGATAGTTTTACACTCATTATCTCAGTCAATACCCACAATAGCTCTGTAAGGTCTGATATCATTCAACAGATGGCCTATCTGAGGCTCAGAGAGGTCAGGTAACTTATTCAAGGTCACACAGCTTAGCAAGAGTTAGAACTAGAAGAGATTTCAAACGCGGACTGTCTAGCAACAAACTATGGGAAATGAGCCACTTCCTGCTGAGAAGGGGGTGCTTTGCCAGAGCACAAAGTCACCTTCAACCCATCCTCACCCCCACCTGCTATCCATACATAGTCACAGCCTTCTCCCTGGGCCATCTGGGGCCTCACACCTTTACCAAGCTTCTCCAAAATTATAAAACTCTCTGGCTCATTGAATTATGCCGGGACCCCAATTAAGCCCCTCTTCCCTCTTTGTCAGATCAACCTGAAGCCATCTCTCTTGGCAATATATCAGAGCGAGCCTTCAGAATGAAAGAATAGAAAGTCACCTTCATTTCACCACTTCATGATATGCACAGGTAGGAATTCATTAGTGGCTTAAAAGCTGGGCCGTGATACTCCTTTAGCCAATAGAATAGATCTCTGCATATATATAGTATATGTACACACATATATATGAACATATATGTCGTGCATACATACATAATATAAATGCTTTTCCTATGACTCAAAGTTATTTTTATTTTATATTTTGGAAATAAACCATCCATAATTATTTTCTTCAGCTGAATTAGACCTCAGGACAGAAAGCCTGGTGTTTGCTGTGAGAGTGAAAATACACTGGGAGCAATCAGGGTCACAGAGTAGATCTTAAGCAAGGCTTGGCCTGCATTCCCTGTCACCAGGCCCAGAGGACTGTGAGTCAAAGTCACGGTCTGCCTTCCTCCTGACTCCTTTATTCATTCAACCACATCATCCCCTGCAACAGAATTGGCTATCTTGTGGGTATTTTTACTCCTCAAGCCAGAGGAGTAATTAGGCATTTTAAATAATTACTTTTGTGATGACAGCGATATCCAGACCATTCTCAGGCCTTAATCAAAGTTACCAGCAGGTGAATTCACAGCATTTGCCCTAAGGATATTGCAACAGCTTCCTGACTTCCTGTTTCAATATGACTATCATTTCAAAAGAACTACTCACAAAGAGGAGAAAAGAAAATCCACAAACATGTGAAATTTAACTGGATGTAAGACAGGCAATAATTCATGCTTTCCAAATGAATCAAAATGTGAATCAAGCTTAGGGAATGCATTTGATCCTCTCGGGATTACATCACAGGTAATTTCATACCCTCATAATGTGTTTTGAAATAGACATTTCATGTTCCCAGGGGCAACATCTGAAGTATTATTCCAGGGCTTTCAAGCGTTTTCGTGAGTGATGATGCCATGTCGGGAAGCCAAGTGTTGATCCATGATAGATACACTTTCCTGACGGTAAGCCATCTGGAAATATACATGTTATGCCGATCGTTATCATTCTTGGTGCCAGACCCAGACGAGATGCAGATACTGACAGAGGACAGGCACCAAAGTCGATCAAAAGACAAGATCGCCTTACATGACTTTCAGGGCCTTTATCAGTCCCTTTCAGATGTGGCAAACTAAGAAGAATGGGACAAGCTTGACTCTAAAAGGTCATAGAGCCTTTTGACACTGGGGCTCTCATCTACCGAAAATGCACACTCATCCGTACCTTGCTTTGCATATATTCTGGGGGCGCCGGGCCCTCTGAAGACCATCTCTACAGATCATTGACCCCTACATCATGGATCTGTAAGAAATCTCTCTTACACCCCCATTGGATTGAAATCTAAAGAAAACTTTGTAGTGGAGTCAGGGTTAGGAGATGTAAGTTTATTCCAACCTATGAGAGAAAGCCTCAGAGATTTTATTCTTGCCCTCTTTCTTAGCATGGGTGTGACTTATTACCCTACAGTGACACCGGGAAGAGCCCCACTGTCCCTCTTCATTGACAGGTGAAGCAGGAGCCAGACTGCAACCAGCAGGGCCATTCTGGACCTCTGTTTGGCAATGCAGTAATGAATTCACCATTTTCCCTACATCACTGTCTCCCTGCTAATCCCCCATCTCTAGTCTAAAATCAAGTAATCATAAAATAGAGAGAAAAATGAATAGGAGAAGAAAAAGAGGCCTTGCTTCCTGTACACCTGTAGGTCTCTGTAGGTCTTTGGAAAGGCACAGATACAGAGACGGGAGCATCCAAGATTCCCAGGATGCTTAGTTTCCATCCAGGCTGAAGAGGCCATACAGGGCTTCTCAAGGTTTGATCTATAGACCACCACCATCATCACCACCTGAGGAGGGGCAAAATGTCAGGTTTCCTGGGGTCCTACCCCAAACCTCTGAATCAGAATCTTCATTTTTTAGAACCTCCCTTAACCAATCCTCAAGCACTCTCATGGTTGAGAACCTCACCTCCTCGCCTTCCCTTGATGTTCACAAGAAGATAACTGACTCCAGGAGATCCTGGAAGGAAACATCTATGAATGGAAATCCATGTAAAGCCAGAGACAACACATCCCATCTAGAGAAGTGGAGCTCCAAACCACCTGTGGAGACTCCGTGGATGTATTATTCGCCAACTTGAAATAGATCAGCTCCCGGTGCTCAGTACTACCAAACTGTGAAATTCACCAGCGCTCGGTTACTCACAAGTATGAGACTCTGATTGCTGAGTGAACAAACCAGGCCTCAGAACGCAGCATTTGCCCAGGATTTCTACGACCATCACTTCCATCCAGAGAATCTCATGCCCGGCAGAGTCATCCCTTACCCAATCCCACCCCCATCTTAGACCTTCAAAAGATGACTTAGCCTCCCTGGATTGCAGGCCTCATGCCCCAGAAAATCGACGTCTCGGCCTTCAGTGGAGAGAAAGGGTCCCAGAGACATGCTTGTCTTGATAATATAAATATTCATTCGTCCCCTCCAGTTACTATATATTTATTCAATGTCTACCAGATGCTGGGCAGTCTGCTAGCAGCTGGGGACACAACGACGAACAAAACACGAGCTGCCTTGCCCTGATGGGACTATTCAGCAAAGACACCACTTCCCAAACAATGGTGGCTCCTTCCAAAGTCATCTGAGCTCATTCCCCACCTCCTGCTGCAGACAGAGTGAAGTGGACCCAGAGGGGGCCAGGCCGCCTATTGGCATTTGGAAGCAACCAACCTCGGAAAGAACTGCGACTATGTCAAAAAGCAGGACCAGTCCTCTTCTGTGTAGTAACCGCAGGCCCTTGCCTTCACAGGAAACCCTTACTGAGCTGTCGAGTTGGCGGCCAGGAGCATGCCCCCGAGTTTCACAAAGCGTCCTCAGCCAAAACCAGTCTCCACTCGGGACAGAATAAAGTAGTTAGCTGTCTGGGTGGCTGATTATCTCTCCAGGAGAGACAATGGCGTGTTTATGTGTGGGAGGGTAGGGAGCAGGTTGTTAACACAAAACCCACCGTAAACAGAGCTGTTAATTCAGTTGCTGGCAGGGTCTTCTGTTATCTTCTGAATACCTCCCAGAGGGTATAAGCCCTACCTTTTCATTTGAGTTGGCAGCAGAGTTATTTTTTTGCACCTGTTGCTCTGCTCCAATAACAACGCAGTTAAGCATTGATTTGTTGGAAAATAAACAGAAAAAAGCAAAGAAAGGCATCTGCCCAAACAGCCTGAGCTGGTTCAACTGAGCATTCATGCCAATGTTTTTCCTATAAAAATCGAAGAAAAGCCTGTGCTTTCAGTTTGGATGCTACCTTCCCACTCCCTCAGAAGAAAAGGAGGTATCTGAATTGACCCGCCAGAGCTGGCAGGGCCAAGAAGCCAGAGACAGTGTATTTTTCCATTGGCTGTCCCTGTGAGGGCACTGAAGGGTGTCCAAGATCTGCAGAATGACATGGCCAGGCTCCAGTCAGCCCAAGTTAAGATCATGAATCAGATCAACAGGGGCAGAGAAGGGGCTGCCGGGATACGATCAAAACCCAAACCACACCCTTCTCAATGGTTGACTTCCGAAAGTCAACATGGCCCAGGGAGTAGGTGTGGTCTACAGGTAACCTAGAGCAGAGACTCAGCGTGCTGTGCCGAGTCTCAGTCCGGCCTCTCCCACAGACTTCCTACGTCCAGCTCTGGGCAGCAAGCATAATTTGAAAACCTCTGGTCCCTGGGCCAGTTTTTCCATCGGTGAAACAAAGCTAGCCATACCTACCTTGAAAGTGGGCTGTGTAGACTCACTCATGTCCTATCAAGTGACTTGAGATCGCACATCCCAGGCAGAAAGAACCTGAGATGTCCGGGTTCGGGGTGTGATTTCTGCGTTAACTCAAGCATCCCCGCACTCCCTTTCTCATCGGTTTGTCAATATCACATGATGAGCTCAAGCCAAAAAGGGCCACAAAGTGCTAAACAAATCACTCCAAAGCGGATCACAACAACACTAATTAAACAATGGCATCATCGTTCAGCCTTCAACACACACACAGTCGGAGAAAACCTCTCGACACCTCTTTGTAAGCCCTGAGAAGAAAGCGCAGGATGTGGGCAATGTGCAATGTTCCCCTAGATTACCACCTTCCCCTGGCTTTCTCTCAGCCGTGGGGTCTTCATTACCACCAGACCACTGGCTTAATGGGGGACTCATTAAGCGAGGGGAGCGGGGGGAGGCCTCCAAAATGCCGCTTTTCAAGTTGCGTGAAGAACAGGGTGTTCCAACAGAGGGGGGATATGGCTGGCTGAGCAGTCCCCAGCATTCTTGTAGTGAACAGGGCAGGGAGTGGAGAGCCTCAGAACCAAACCGCGCAGCCAGAAAAATAAGAGGTTTAACAACACCCTCCGTTGACTGAAAAATAAACAAGACCAACTGTGCAGGAATGCGGGAAGGGTGGAGAGAGGTAAGAGGTGGGGACTGGAGCCAGGGAGGGGCTGGGAGGGCCTGAAATGATGGATTTGACCATTTTGAGATTGAAGTCTCTTTCCAAGAAAAAATCAAGATGTTTCAGGCCAAAGAAACATCAACAGCAGCTACATGGCATCTCATGGACTGACGGCAAAATAACAACCAAAACCATGACAGTGATGCTAGTTTCTATTCTTGGAGGGTCCCCAGTGAGCTAGGAATTGGTCGAGTTAGGCTTCACATGAACGATCTCATTGAATCCTTGTCATAACCCCAGACACTGGTACTCATGTTATCCCCATTTTACAGATGAGGCACAAGAGGTTAAGTGACTTAGCCAGGGACACAGATCTAGTAAATGGACTGGATATATTACAATGAATGTCCTGGAGAGTTGGGGAGGGTGAAAAAGCAAGATCATTCTCTGTCACTGAAAATGGATCCTTGTATTTCTGAAGTGGAAGAGGATGTCTTTTAGAACCGCACACTTCTGTTTTGGGAACAGGAAAAGCAAGATCATTCTTTGTCACTGAAAATGGATCCTTGTATTTCTGAAGTGGAAGAGGATGTCTTTTAGAACCGCACACTTCTGTTTTGGGAACTGAAATCCTTTTAGAATGACTCCCATCGTTTTTTCCCTAAATGTGAGTAGGAAGCACACCTGTCCTCCTTGTGCTCGACTATAAACCTTTTCATGTCCAACCGTCCCAGTGTTAGAGAAAGAGCAGATCACGGCCACTCCAACCCACCTGTGAAAACTTTGGTCTGACTTCTTGTTGAAAGCCCCAGATTGACTCAGGGGCTGGGCTTGGCTGCTTGAAGCCACCCGGCTTATTAGACTTATTAGCCATGATAAAAGAGCAGTAATAATAACAAGGAAAAAAAACTGTTGAGAAGTGAAGGGGAAGTTATGGCTCCTTTAGAAGAGCTCCTGACGTCTGACCCACCCAGGGGGATCCTGATGACAGACCTGCTGTATCGTGTTGTAGACATCACACTGGGGACAGACTGTGGATGTGTCATTTGGGAGCCTGAATTTCATCCCTTTGACCAATAGATCTAGAAAGCTCCCCCCCCCTTCTTCCACCATGTCCATGACCCTGGAACAGTTTGTAAAAACACAGCTATAAAAGGCAGACGGAACCTCACAAGGCTTATTCCATGATCATCTTTGAACTTGAGAAGCAACTACTATCTGAATTTCCTCATAGATTAGAGGATCTCCTCTTTAAAAGAAGTAAGGTCTTCTTTCTGCACAGATAATCGTTAAAAGACAATAGGCAAGAAGGCCAAGTTCATGCACATCACCTTCTTAACAAGAATGATAGACTCTCAGCACACCCAGTCTCATTTTCCCTTACAGTAACATGTTTGCTCTGCTTCTCCTAGCTCCCTGTGTATGTGTGTTTTCCCTGGAAAATAAGAAATGAAAAAACCCATAGCAAGGTAAGCAACTCCCTACCAGAAAGACTTTCTAAGGAACCAGGTACCTTTCAGCCAGTTATCCAGCCTTTCATCCAGTTGCTTTGGAGGAAAGAAATCTTTGATATTAAAAAAAAAAAATCATAAAATTCACCAACTCAGAAACTACAGCATCCCTCAGCTTTCCACCAAAGGTCAGCTAGATGAGTAAGGGGGATCTCCAAGCAGATTCCCAGCTTCCCTGTATCAGGAGCTGTCATACATTACAACAACTTCATCACATGCAGGGACAGACCTAGCTTCATAATTCGCAGGGCCCGGTGCCCCACATTCAAAAGTTTTTTTTAAGAATTTCAAGACCGCAATAGCAGAGCATTAAGCCATGTCCAAGACCTTTCTAAGTGTGGAGCCATGTGTTACTGCATGGGTTGTATACCCAAACACTGACCCTGTCCAGAGGGTCAGTCCCATCCCTTCCTTTACCTGCAGCAATGCTCTGTCACCATGGGGAGCAGGGGGGAATCTTTTGTCTTTGCCCCATAAATAACTCCTGCAGTACTTAGTGGTATTAAACAAAGTATGACATTAAACATGCCTGTAATAACACCTGGCTTACAGCAGGCACCCAGCAAATGCTAGCTGTTGTTACTATTATCATTAGCATTATTAATTATTATTAATCATTATCTCTATTATGTCAAGATCCCTCCACAACTCCAGAGCCACCCATAGGCAAAAACAATGAGTGGGAAGAACATATACCCTTGTTTTAACAGAGACCATCTATTAGCTGACATCATTCACAAATCATTTCAATGGCTCCATGCAAGAGAATGATATAAATTAAAGGTTCCTCAACTTTTATTTATATACATGGACCCATTTTGCAGTCTGCTGAGACCTACGGACCCCTTCTCAAAATAATTCTTTTAAATGACAAATTAAAATAACAAGATTAGAAAGGAAATTTATATTGCAATACAATTATGAGTATACTTCTTAAAATTAATGTGTGAAATCATAATAATATAGGTGCTTCTTTATTAATGCATTAGATAAGAATATCTAATGCAGGTCAAATAATGCCCATGATATCAAAGTAATGATGAACATTGATATTTTGAGACATCGTCAATAGGCATAACGTGATACGAAAATGTCTATTATCTCTCTTGGGGACAGTCAGTCACAGCTAATGCTATCCTAGACTTTTGCCTACATTTATATTGAGAGAAAATGTTAAATTTTAGTTAGATTATTAAGAATAAAAACATCATTCTCTTAAACATCCAAGTTCACCAACTCCCTGATTTTTTTCTACAGACACCAGGAGCCTCTTGGATCCTAGGTTAGAATCTGGCTCTTCTATTAACAGCAAGGACTGCTTGTTCAACCGCTAGAAACCACTTCCCCATGCCTAAAACACACTATAAGACACTACAAGTGTCATTTGAACAATTTACCAAGACAAGAGGCAGACCCCATGGTGTCTTGGCGATTTTTTTTCAAAGCCTCTAGAACACCGAGGGTAGGAGTCAATATACAGCTGGAGACACTATCAAGAATTTTAAGGGTGGGCAATGGTATATGATGTGATTAGTCAAGTGAACTGCCTGGAGGGGAATCAGTTTCTTCTGGAAGCCCCTTACATAGCAGGCATCAAACACACAGACAGGACTGTGCTGGGTGCCCACATCAGGTCTTCCCTGGTACTCCCCCGGGCTGTGGTTTGCAACCAGCTCAAGGCAAGCTCAATCTGGAGGTCCCCCATTAAGATGGTTCATCCCATGTCCCTGCTGCCTGTCTTCCCCAGCGAAAACCTTATTGCATTTCTTTCCCAAGGTCACAGTGCAGAACCTACGTCGATCACCTCGAAAAACAGAATCCCAGAATTATTCATCCAGTCTGACCCAAACGAGGTCCTCCGAGAACACCCATATTGAGGACTTATCCTCAATTTCCACTCTACAGATTACTAATTATTTACTCGCAAGCATTTGTCCGGTTGTTTTCAGATTTTTCTGTAATAATTTAATCCTGACAACATGGGGCAGCCATGGGCAGATGCCATTAACCTCGTTTTCCAGATGAGGAAACTTATAATCTAGAGCTTACATAACTCACCCAAACTCACTCAGCTACTCAGTGGCAGAGTCAAAACTGAACCCAGGTTCTCTGACTCTAGACCTGGTATTCTCTGTAACACATTCCAGCTGCTTCCAGGCAACCAAAAACTCATAGCCTCCTGCCTGGTTCAGATACACAAGCGGCCAAAGTCTACTACTGTTCGTCAACGTCGTTGCACCCATAGCCTTCCAGCTGGTGGAGCTAAGATGGGTAAAAGGTGAGCTGAAATGTTAGGCTGAACTTGGGGCCCAGTCTGAAGCCCCCTTCAAAGACAGAACAAATCTTGCGAGTAGTCATCATGAAGACTGCGTTGAAAATAGCCTTCACCTTCCAGACCTCACTAACCTCATCTACCAGAATCTACTGTTGGTCCTCCTGAGGGAATATTTTCAAAGGCTCCTGAGAGGGATCCCAAAATAATCTCTACAAGACAACCATATTCTCCAAGCTCCATTGTCATATACAAAAAGTAGAAAGCCCTCCCTGTATTCCATGAAAGACCCAATAGACTCTTAGAAGAAGTTTGTATCAAGCTGAGAAAGGGCAGGCTGACTGGCAGGAACTTCTCTTATCCACAGTTGACCCATTGAGACCCAGCCCCCAAGATTGTTTGTTGTGTGTCTATGACACAGAGTGAGGGGGTAGTGACAAAAGATATAATTTTAAGGTTACCATAATCATGACAACTTCAAAAAAAGTGTGCATCTAGCTGAGGTCAGACAAAAGTAAAAATAAGCAGCTATGGTAAAATAATGGGGTTAATGAGGAGGTGTCTAAAAATATTATGATAAGCATTTAGGTTTCTTTTTAATTTTTGGCTTTGTTTTCCTCAGAAAATGTGTTTTCAAACACCAATGCTGGCCATATTTTAAATAAATAGGTAGATACTCTAAATAATGATAAAGATGCTTCCAAGAAAGGCAGAGAAGGAGGCTCTAAGGGTCAGGGTGCACAGGAAGATAGGAAGAGGAGAGATAATGTGAATCCAATGAACCAGAACAAGGGGCCCAGCCCACAAAACAAACTGAAGCCAGAGTGTGGTTAGGTGCTAGTGAAATGAATTTTCAAAGGAGTATTTTACAGGGTGTCTCTTTCGAAACAAGACCAATTAACCCCCCGGAGCCTCCTTAAATGGGCCACTCTGTCTGACCCTGTTGCAAGCTCTGGTTACTCCAGATTTAGGCTGAGGCCCTCTGAGAATAGCAAGTCTCCAGGTGGGCTGTCCAGCAGCCGGGCCAGCCATGCTCTCCTTCTGCTTGCGTCTTGGTTCTTCCTCTAGGAGATGGGAGTCCATCTCTGGCCAATAATCCCTGGGCATCCAGTCAAGCAAGCTGATCAGCACCCCGCAAACAGAGTGGACTCCATGGGTGCCCGAATGTTTTCAGCAGGCTGCTCGGGTGTCCTACAGAAGACAGCATCAGAGCACCCCGTGGCCACGTGCTTTCGTCCACTTGCACACCCCCACCCACCTTGGACGCCCGAGGCACACTGACAGAGATGAGACGTTGTCATTCGAGCAGACGCTGACACCCCTAATGAAGACTCCAGGAATCTGGACTTCGTACCTCCACCAGGGATATTCCTTCAGCCGAGTTCCGAAGACCTTAAAGAAGGGCTCCTGCTGACCTTCTTGCCTGTGTCATCCTTACCAGGGTATCCCCTCGCCCTTCTCACCTGCCGCAGACTCAAGCAACACCTGCTGACCGCTAGGCTTACCTGCTTTCTCCCAGCATCAGAATCTGAAGGTGGAAACAGATCTTTAAAATAATCAGGTTCAAATGCCTTTGTCTGGACGAAGGAACTAAAGCCCAGAGAGGTGGGGTGTGCTGCCCTGGGCGCCCGGCTTTACGAGGACTAGAATTTTAGTATATGTGCTGCCGAAGCGAGGACTTTACCAGGACTAGAAAACCAGGTCTCCTGACTACCAGTCCTGTGGACTGCCTTATGCACACTCCACTCCCATCATTCAAAAATGTCTGAAATTCTTTGGGGGAAGATTCTTGAAGAAATATCTTTTTTTTCTTCCTCCTCTCTGCAGCCCGATACATTCTTTATCAAATAACTCTGAGGGATCCATGGAAATTTCTAGTCTAGCACCTCTCAGCTTCCTGACATTAATGCCATTTGGCTTGAACATATGCCTCACCTAATATTAGCTGCTGTGGGAGCCAGTATCCCCACTGCATTATTTGTTCCCTGCACAGCCCAGTAACTTGGTCTTTTAAAACCCCATCAAACTGAAACAAACATGATAATCACCCATGTCTAGCGAGAGCCCAGTCACCTACATCTTAAAACAGATCATATTATTTAAAATTATATTACTAAAAATGAGACAAGAAAACATTAAATAAAATTTATTATCATCCTCATCTCTTCAATTGTTCAACAACAGATTTAAGACAACACTGGCAAGATTGTGCCTGCCGTCCTCCTTCTGTCTGCAGAGGGCAACTCCCTACCACAGACTCGGTTTACTCAAGCTGAAAGCCTTGACACGGCATCAGTTACCCGGTAACAAACCAGGGTGACAATGCGCAGTCTCTAAACACAGAGCCCACAGTGGACTCCATAACTCCCGACCAGAGCCCCACCCACAGCAGGAACGACTGTCACTTCAGTTTTACCAGAAAGAGATCTCAAACAAGGGAAATGGGCTGAAACAGCCCCAAAAGGTGTCACCGATATCAAGTTCCAAGTTCACATTTGGTTTCCTAAAACCGTGGTGTTACTCCTCAAATGTGCTAGCTGGTTCTGCCGTGACTTTCTTGGTATCCACCCCACCCCACCGCCCAGAGGTCTCTGAAAATCACATCTGTTGGGAAGGGGGGAGAGATGCCTCCATGTGGAGAAAGGGGAACAGAGTGGAAGGCTTCCAAATGATTTGTTTAACCTTTTCTATCTGTGCCTGATGCTTTGGCATCGAGCAGAAGCTATCTAAAGCATACAGCCCAGGGCTAAAATTCCCTAATTTGCGGAGCAGGGGAAGAAAGAGGAGAACATAAAACATTACAAGAGTCCAGAAAGCTAAATTCTACCTCCTAGAAGTGAACTTTGGCTCAAAGCACTCACATTCTGACCTGGGACCCGATCTGTGTTTCTTCCACTTTCCAATTAGCTATTTGAATACAGTTGAGGAAATATCTTAGCCTCTCAGTTTCCTTTTTGTCTCAGTGTCTCAAAGGTCAAAAAGATATTGAAAGAGGTAATTTAATGGGAGCAGAAAAAGCATTGGAACCATTAAGTGTGAATGTAGGGCTTCTCAGAGGTCCAGAAAGATCCAAGACATTTCCATTTGGGGGAGCTCACAATATGTTAAAAAATGGAGAAAAATGATCAAAAACCTATTGTTTGAATTTAACAGATGCTTTCTAACACAAAAAGACAAATAAAATTGAATTTGCGATCTTCCGTACATACAAGGCCTGAATCAAATTCCTTGCTCTGCCCACAGTCATTTTAGAAGGGGCCTAATGCCGCCATCCTGAACAGCAATGCAAGAGAACATACAGCAGTCATGCCCTCCAAGTTATTTTCTTTTAAAAGACTTCTATAAAATACTTGGAAACGTGAAGGATTGTCTCCATTATATTTGTTATTTTTTCCATTGTGTTCACAGACTTCCCAGGGATCCTCATTTCAGGTTCCAATGGTTTTTCACATCCATCCACTGCCATCAGCAGTCGGTGTAGAAATGACAGGTCCTACACCATGCTGGATTATAAGAACACAGAATGGATGACTTATTTCATAGTCTCAGAATGCTTGATCTACAAAAGAGGACAAGTGAAGCCTTCTGTCAACTTCAAATACAGCTGTTAAAATTACTCTTGAAATCTTTGAAGAGCCTTTCTCTGGTGGGACATCTTACCCATGAAGAGCTTCCTAATGACTTCATCTTCCCTATCGGAAATCAACACGTCCCTTGACCTCCATGGCATTAACATGTGGCCACTCGTGGTCCTTGTCTACCCTTTCACACATTGAAAGGCTCTATCTGAAGACATATGTACACCCATGCCTGCAGAACCAATTCCTGAATTAGTTTTCAATCCAAAATCCCCCACTCTGTCCCTGTGACTAAGGTCAGCACAGACGACTAGCAGAGGCACCTGTGAACACAGACGCCCAGTTCATCTTAGAAAGACACATCCTTCCACAACACTCAAAGGCAGACAGTAAAAATGTTACTTTCCTGACTCGATGTTGTTATTTACTCCCAAGATAAGTCCACACTATTCCCAGTTCTACCCGCACTGAGACCAACGACGCTTCTCTTTGGTTGTCAATCAAATGAAAAGAGTCCCTGTTTTGGAAGGCACTTGATGCTGCTGACTCACATCTGCCTGTCTGGTCTTAGTATCCCATGATGGCACAAACGAAGGGTTAGTCTGTCCCCTTGCAAAGTGGCAAAATCGTTTGTCATTTTTTTCTGGAAAGAGCCATTTATACGTGTTCAGCTCTCCCCAGGGTCCTCGCCTCCTTGGGCTGCCTGACCACTTTTTCCAGTGTGAGTGTATATGCCACCACCCGTTTCCAGCCATTTTCCAACAACAGATTACACCAAAGAAATCTGCCTTTCTCTCCAACCGATGAGTCAGAAAAACTACCAACAGAAGACATCTCTAGAAAGTGAGAACATGTGCTCTGAGCCCCAATGGCTATTCAGCCAACGCCGTGTTTCACTGAGTTATCTCACGGTCACCTGTCCCTGGTTGCCTTTTTGTTTCAGAACTCAACCCAGGGACATGGCTTTGCCATGCAGAGAGAGGGAAACCAGGGAGCTCTTTAAATTCATGGTGGTTGGAAGTCCAGACTCAATGCAGCGAATTCACAGATAATATCCTAAGAAGCCCAGCTGCCTTCCAAAATAAAACTCTAACCGGACCCAGTGAGGTAAGCACAGGTGAGGCAAGCTGCACTTCCTGCCAGCTGCCTCCGGGAGCCTGTTTTATTTTCATCTGATTCAAGGCAGGCTGCCCTTTCCACTCAGGTGTTTGAATTCCAGGTTCCAAAGAAGGTTTAAAAATAAAAGACTTACCTCATTTACCTAAAGATTCTGGGTGGGAAATCCAATAGCTGTGGCTAATGGAGGGGAGGCAGCAGGCAGCCCGCACGCCAGCTCCCACAGGGACAGGGAACCACGGGTGTTATCACGTCTGAGCCCTCATCAGAGTGAAGATAAATGCATATGACAATAATTTTAAATCATTTTGTAGGATGTTAAGCAATAAGCCACCAACCGGGAATTCCCTAAGTCACTTCCCCCTCTTCTGATTGGCTGCCGGGCTCTTTTAAAAAAATAAAATAAAGGATTACAAACATTGGCTCATTTGCATTTGGCCAACTCACACTTTAGTGTTCAAACAAAACAGGTCTAACCAGGTTATGCCTGTGTCTCAAGAACAGAGAGACGACCTGTTAATGGATGAGGGATTGATTCGACGGTGACTATTCTTTTCAGTTTAGAGACTGTTTCGGGTGAAAAGCACCGTGCGAGCCCCCCAAAGACACCATCTCCCCCCAAGACACATAGAAGCAAACTAAGCAGAGGTTCAAACATAGAGGATATGATGGTACTGGGCAGTGGGGGACTTCTTAAACACCTGTCTCGTGTACTAATCTGTATTTAGTCGACTCTGCTTTGGCATTAAGACCTGTGCCCTGGCGGTGCAGGTACCAGGGTCTGACGGGGCTCTCCCCAGGCGCCATGATTGCGTCTTTGACAGTGACACTTGGCAATGTCGATGGACTTGGAAAAGTCACTCTCCCCCCGACCCCAGCTCCATATAAGAGCTTTGGGAAATCTGAAGGAAGAGTCCTGAGAGGGAGGGTCCGCTCTGAGCTGTTCAGGCGGAACAGTCAACCCTCAACAATGCAAGGGCGGACTATCCAGTTGGAGGACTACGCAGCTTCTTTATCCCTTCTTGACACTTACACAGTCTTTTTTATGTCGACACTCCCTATAGGAAGGAGCTAGAGAAAAAAAGAGCTGAAACTGGAAATAAAACAACACAGTGTGGACAAGAACTGTACAGTCCCAGTCTCTACAAGAGGGAATCCTGGAGAGAATCCATGAATTTCAAGTGCCCTGGCATCCCCCATTCTCCTGGGCCAAGGGCCTGCTTCACTGGGTCACAAATGCATTCCCGCCATGTAGGTGAGTGATGGCTGCTGGCAAGGAAAAATACCATCCCCTAACCATTAACTTTCTCTCTTGGGTCTTCCTGGACACTGGCCTGACATGAGCCAAGCACCGATGCAGAGTTCTTTAACTCATCAGAACTCCCCCTTTGTGGGAAAGAAAAGGGAAATTGAGTTTTGGCAAAGAAACAAAGATTTTGTGATCAAAACCAAGAAGTTCCTTGTATAAAAAAGAAAGTGTGTATGTGGGCAAAGACTGAATAGAACAACAAGTAAGTGTTTGTGCTACTCAGGTGGAATGGTGAGTGAGGGGAAGCCTCCTTGCCTGTGTTCCTAGTTTATATAACCTAAATGCAGAGGTTTGGGAATGTGTGAAAAACTTGGTGGGAGAGCAGGGGTGCATTGGGGAGGGTCTTGGAACTCAGGCAGGTCTCGGAGGTTTGGAAGGTTTCGGGAGTGCAATTTAGGCAACCCTGAAAAACCCCTTTGCCTCTTAGCCTCCACCAAGCATCACCACCCTCCCCTGTTGTCCACCTGTGTGTTTCCCAAGGGCCCCGTTAAAATGCAAATGCCTGATAAAAACAGTAAATATCATTACTGCACATTATCACATTAGCCCCAATTAGTCTATCAGCTCCAGATCTGAGAGCAGAGCCCTGAGGGAACAGACTAGTGATGTTTAGCTTGAGAGATGAATCAGGAGCAATCTCAAGGAGCACCTCCACACACGGGGGAGTACTTGCGCGTGTGCATGTGTGCGTGTGTGTGTGTACATGTGTGCACGTGTGTGCACGTGTGTGTGTGTTGGGGGGGGTGCTGTGGGCTGTTATTAGTGCCAGTGTGACTCCAGGAAGTGAACTTGGCCTTCTTTATGATTTTGCCTGAGATGAACCTGAGACCACGGTGGGGCAGGTGGCAGTGAGGGGCTGTGTGGTCAAGAGGGTACACTTTAAAGGCAATCCCAAAAGTGGTGTGGCTCACTGGTCCAGGCCCAACCACTTACAATTTACAGGCCCTTTCATTCCTAGCTGAAGAGTTCTGGGTACATCTGCATTCCTTTATTCACTCTTCTCCTGCTATTTTCCATCAAAGGAGTGCTCCCATAAGGCAGTCCCCAGAAAAGGCATTTGGGGATGGTGGCAGCGGAAGGGGATGCAAAGATGTTACCTCATACTCACCAGCTACTCTATTTGTGGAGTCTTCATGTATATAAAGTACCTATGGATGTATCTAGTACTGGGTTCTTGTCAAGTATTGGTTCTTTTCTTTACCTGGATCTTAGCTGAACCTTCTGGAAGAAAGACAAAAACAACACTTCCTCTTTTCCTCGGCACCCCCCCAAAAAACCCCAACCTGGATATTTTTTTTTTGGCATGTTAAATCCACAGAGAAATTTCTTCAGAGTATAAGGTCCTTCACCCTACCAATGGTCAACTTCAACAAAACAGCACTTGCATCAAATTAGATGATTGACTGATAGATGATAGGTCAATAGATAGATCGATAGAGGAAAAAATGGATGGAAGTCCTGATTTTTAACTGAGAATGATACAAGTTGGATTTAGGGCTGAGACCTTCTGTTGCAAGAGTCTCAAAATACATCAGGCACATCTCTCCTGGATATGAAATTTACAAGTGTAACCACAAAAACATCAAGTGCACCAGAACCTTTACACAGATACATCCTTTGTTTCCTAAAAGTCATAACCTTCTTGAGGAGGAATCAGGCAAGATTCTCATTATCATGTCAGACCTCCAATCCTAACACAGATGCCTTCTATTCTGTGCTCCCAGGACTGGGGGGCAGAGGGGGAGGGGGCGGGGAGAGATTGATGAAGACACACGAAAGTGAAGAGAGTGCTGAGTCAGAGCTGATTGCCCGAGTTTTACAGATGGTAAGACTTAAGAGAGAGAAAGAAAGTGCAGGTTGCCCTCAGGTCAAGATCCAGATAATACTGGGATTGGGAACCAGCTCTACAAACCCAGTTACTCTTCCTGGTCTTCCCTGCAGACCAAGGCCCCATCTCCCTGTCCCAGATCTGCACAAAGACACTTGAATCAGGTCCTGATGCTGGTTTCCACAAAAGAAAAGGAAGGTAGAGCACACCAGACCAGGCAGTGGGCAATAGCCCAGGACCCTGAGTTCAGATGGGTTGTCTACTAGGAGACTGCCCTTTTCTAGTAGACATAGAACCAAAGAAGCCCAGGAGACCTTACTTCCTAAATCAAGGCCAAGATAAAGAATCTCTCCAAGCCAAGTATCAAGCCCTAAGGGGTCTGAATCTTAATACCAACACAGGCTGTGGTTACAAGTTTAATGAAAGTTCCGTGCTTGCTTTGAGAGAAAGAGGATGCTTGCTTACTTTACAAAGCACCTTTTAACTAGAGGCCCTATATTTATTTTTGAAGGCAAGTGTGTGTTTGTGTATATTTCTGTCTATCATCCCCTCTTCGTGACATGGAGTTACCTGCAGGGCAGAACCCGACAACTGCAGTGAGAGCCACACGAGAATATCACTGTAGAACAGAAAGCAATGAGAAGTTCTGTCTATGGTGGAAGGAAGGTTACATAGAGCAGAACATGATCACCGATTACCCTGGCTGGAGTCAAATAAAGAACTAGGATTCATTAATATCATCTTGCCTCTTAGCCTACTCTCCTCTAAAAGCCATGTTCCCCAAATCCTGACATTTTGACTTAGATTAGATTTCCCGGGAATCTTCAGATGCCCCGAGGAGAGGTTTCATGGGCTCCGAAGGTTCTGTCTAGGAAGTCTGACACTGACAGTTGTCCTAACAGATTTGCATGGCACCTCTGATCATGCCTTTTGCCATCACTTCTGTGCCTACAGGCTGAGCAAATCCTCCACCAATTGCATATAAACTGAGACTGTGAGGTGGGGGACAACCCTAGTCCTGGAGAGGGACAGGGTGGCTTACCCACAGGCATGTGTGCACGCGCACACACATAGCTACCCTTCGGGCCACGGAGTAAATCACCAGTCTCAACCATGCATAGACTAGAGTTTTCAGAACTCCTCCTTCATATTTAATTATTCTCAACATACTAATTCTTGCCTGACTTAAATCACCCTGCTCTGCTCCTTCACCTGCGCGGTATCGTGCTCTTTCTTACCTTATCTTTCCTCTGAACAGCTCTACACTCAGTGCCAACTTCACTGTTGAGATAAGCACTTCAGTTCTCGAACCCAGCAGCTTTGAGTGTCGAAACGGTATGCCCGTCAGCGACTTCGAGAAGGCACATTTCTCATTCTCAGAGCAGGTGGGGAGACGAAGCAAAAGTTGGCCACTTCCAGGCAACCTGCTTGCAGCCAGTATTTTCTTCTTTTTTGTTTGGGGAGGTTTCTTACAATTATAGCAGGTGTCTTATATTGTTTTAGCATAAGAACAAGTAGATATTGCTTTAGCCTAAGAACCTGTGTGCCACTCTCACGGAGCTCCCAGACAGAAAACCAGATAAAGAGATGCCGCTGTGTGTGGACTGGGGGGACACAGCTGGTGTCTCCCCTAATTTATTGCCCTTCCCGGCTTCCCCCTCAGCACACAGCTCTCTGCTTGGTGGTCCTTCTGACTTTGTTCCTTGCTCTAAGTCGATGGAGCCTCAGAACCACCCTCATGGCTCTCTCCACGCCCACCAGAGTGACACCTTCAGGGGTCAGTGACAGCAGAGACAATAAGCAATTTTTTTTTCACCGCGATCTATTTATATTTTGTGGGCCCCCATATTATTCCACTCATGATAAACTGGAAGACTGTGTTCCTACCATCTAAAAGGACATTTTAATGGAGCTGACCTTGGGTGAAGGTCTCCCTGCCTGGTCTCTTTTACCCAGGGACTATGAGAGACAGCAGACTCTCAGACCCAAGGAGAAAATGTGTAAAATCACCGTCTAGATGCCTAATGATTTAGGAGAACCCATAGTTTTGGAAGGCTAGGGGTGCTTGGAACCTATTCTCTCACCCTAAAAAAACAACATGGCTCAGCTTTCTTGGGAGCAGCCTGGTGTGATAGAGAGGAAATGGATTTTGGCCAGGACAGCCTAGTCACATCTACTTAAACTTTAGGTCTCAGTTTCCCTATCTGTTCTTTGGGAATCTTGACTTCTCAGGGAGCTGTAGGGAGTTAAGTGAGAAATTGTGTAAAGCATTAGCAGAGTGCCTAGGACTCAGTGGGCTCTCAGGAAATGTGTACTGTCTCCTCTAAGTATGAATCTTGAGTCTTCAGTGATCCCCTTAATGATACATGAGGCTGCATACAGTGGTCAGCAAACTAATTCTCCATGTATCAAAAGATAAAAGAGGAAAAGGGGGTTGAAGATAGAAAAGTCATTAAGAACAGAGAGTGATAATAACTACTCACATTTATGAAGTTTTAACCATGTCCTGGTCACTAGACTGAGAATTTAATTTGCATCTGCTCATTGAATCCTCATAAAATTCCATCAGAAAGGTGCTATTACCATTCTTACTTCACAGATGAGGAAATTAAGCCTCACAAGCCTGAGAAGTAATTTGACCAAGGTCACACAGTAAAGCTAATGGCTAGAGCTCAGACCACAGTCAGTGTCATTCCAAAACGAGATCTCCAAACCACAACCCTCTACCAAAAAAGAGAAGCTTAACAGCTTGTTCAAATTTGGACTATAATACCTTACTGAGGCAGGGAAAACCGAGCTCCATTCTGGAAGGCAATTGGAAATGTGAATGTTTCTTGGAAGAAGGAGATGGCAAAGTTGAAATGCAAGAAGTATGAAATAAACAAACAGGTCTGGATCTTATTACGAAAGCCTTCAGCCCCTGCCCTTCAGTGCCAAATACTTAAAACGCTAAATGCTCAGAGTAAGAGTAGAGGGGAAACCCACTGGAAAAGCTGTGACTTGGTCTCGCCTGGGAAATCATGAGACTCTTTGGACACAAAGGTCACTGTGCCACCCACCAGGCTTAATAGCACTAGGCAGGCTAAATACCACAGTGAGAAGCCCGTAGGCATCTGGGTCCAGAAATAGCAGAGGTGTAGATCAAAGAGTCGGTGCAATGATGAAGCCATTAAATATGAAGTTTGAGTGGAATCTAGTTGAGGGTACAAATCCATCAATTCCTAGTTTTCTTCCATCCCCGTTCTTCATAAGCAGTTGAGAGTGGGTCAGGGCAATATTAAGTGATAATCAGATTCTGCCCCTAAATGCATTCCAGATAGAAATTGGAAGCAGGGGGTACCTGAGTGGCTCAGTGGGTTAAAGCCTCTGCCTTTGGCTCAGATCATGATCCCAGAGTCCTGGGATCAAGCCCCATATCGGGCGCTCTGCTCAGCAGGGAGCCTGCTTCCTCCTCTCTCTGCTTGCCTCTCTGCCTACTTGTGATCTCTGTCAAATAAATAAATAAATAAAGCTTTTAAAAAAATAATAAATAAAAAGCCCACTATATTATTGGGGCACCTGGGTGACTCAGTGAGTTAAAGCCTCTACCTTTGGCTCAGGTCATGATCCCAGGGTCTTGGTTTCGAGCCCCACATTGGGCTCTCTGCTTGGCAGGGAGCTTGCTTCCCTTCCTCTCTCTCTCTGCCTGCCTCTCTGCCTGCTTGTGATCTACTGTCTGTCAAATAAATAAATAAAATCTTTTTTAAAAAAAAGAAATTAGGATTTCTGGGTCTGCTCATGTCTCTGGAAAGAATGCATCTAGACACCTCCTGGAAACAGTAGCTGAGAGTTGACAAGCACATCCATTGGGACTGTGCAAAAAACTCATTTGCATAAGTAAATTATCCATTCAGTCCATTCAAAACATGTGCACTCGCACATTGGTGGAATGTCAAGAAAGAAGCCCTCGGAATTATTTCTGAATAATTATCCCATATTTGGGGGAAGTCCAGATGAAATTTTCCCTCGTGTATCATGGCATGTCTATGATTTTTCTCCCCTATCTCTCCCTCACCCCCACTCTTAGCAACTACATGTGAGTTCAGGGTTCGAAATTAGTCAGTCTTCCTGGACAAGGACAGTGTACCACACAGTCATATTTTGAGACCTAGTTTCTTTTATGACAGTGCCCCAGGAAAGTTTTATGAGAATCTCGATTTAAGGTTTGAGGTTAATGGCTCTGAAATTCTGAGAACCAAAAAATATTGTGTAGGTGGGTGTACAGTAAGACTGAAATAAGGAACTCCTTCTCTACAAACTTAACCCAAAATCTGTACTGTTGGTTCATCTGAACACTTCTCTGTCAGTGGGCGGGGGGGCAGCCCTATTTTAAAAGGGACCAGCCACAGTCTATCCACTTCCTTACAGTGGAAAACATGGAAGCCATCGAGTTCTGTTATGCTAGAAAAAAGGGGACACAGAGGGTGTGGGGTAGGAACCACCTCTGACAAGATGACTGTGTGAGAAAGTCACAGTCATCTTCCTGCAGAGGTTCTCCAGCAACAGCAAATTTGGTGTTGATGGACTTTTTCCAAAAAACTTCAAAGTCTGTCCAAGGCTCACCATCCTCAAACTCACCAGTTTGTGGGGCTCCACGTTGCCAAAGCCACCAGAGCAGAAAGCCTCAGGGACTCCAACCCTAGATCTCACAATTGTGTGGGGTTGAGGTGGAGGGGGGGTACCCTTGGCAGATGTCTGATTTTTGCTGATCTCTTTTCTTTCCAGCTTGGCAGGTCACCTTAACTTGGAAGCTGAATGCACAGTTAGGGAAAATAGGCTGGTTAGGGGATGGGTCAACACTCTGCAAGCCTTGGCTGGGGGTAAGATTCTTTGAACAACCAGGTAAGACAAGTCTAAGGAAGTCACAACACTATGCCAATGTGGATACAGTCAAGAGGCATCCAGACCCACCACTGCATGGCCCACGGCCTCACTGAGGGTACGCCATTCTCCAGAGCTCCTGGCAGCCAGTGTTAGGTCATAGGGCTAAGTTGCTAGGAAAAAGGGTGAAGCAAGACCAAGAAGGAAAGAGACAGCAGTCTTTGCATGTTTTATCCTGATGCCCACAGACAGACTGGGAAATGCCCCCACAAACTCACCCTGGTAATATTTCTTACCATTTTTGTCACAGCTGTACCAGAGTTTCATGCCCACGCTCCCATTCTTCATGTCTGCCACCTTCTCAGAAAGCCACTAGATCCTTCCCTCAGTCAGCAACCTTTGCCACCTCTCCACTCTCTGGAGGTGTTCCTCAGAGAGAACTCTACCTTACAGAGGCTAGTAAGCAAGAGATGACTTTCAGTGCAAATTACAAATTTTATTTTTTAACAGTTCTGTGTTTTTGACATGACGTCAAATTTAGTAAAGCATAAAAGGGAGTCCATGTAAGTCAATGTGAAAATTATGAAGTGAAAAAATAGGGAAGTACACAGACATGGCAAAAATAATGTTCAGAAAATGTAAGTGATGGAAATTGGAAAAACAGTGGCTTCAAGATGCACAGTCCTAACTCCCTGAGGGCAAGCCACTGACCAGCCCCCCCTACTTGGTCCCCACCAATGCCTGAAGTCCGTTGGCCCCCAGCTGCCCCTCACTGGGCACCTCCCAGGTGTGGTGGCCTCCCACCACTCCTGCGCACGTGTCACATGCTCATCAGCTTCTGGCATGTCCCACCACTTGCACCATCCCGTCCCCATCTTCCCCCAGTGGGACGCATCCCATTTCCTCCCTTCAGTCTCCTACAACTGCTTCATCAGGGTTGAAATCACCCAGAACAGTTCGTTTGTACAGATGGCCCCAACTTACCATGATTCGGCCAAATAATTTTTCAGCTTCATGGTGGGGCAAAAGTGATCCACATTCAGTAGAAACCATACTTCAAATTCTGAATTTGGATCTTTTCCCTGGCTAGCGATACATGGTCCAATCCTGTCTCGTGATGCTGGGCAGGGCAGCTGCCCCATCAGCGCCATGACCCCAGGAATCCACAACCAATACACCCACAACACTCATGTGCCTACACACCAATTCTCTCACTCCCAGAACAGCAGTCAAGAAATTACATGAAATATTCCACACTTTATTATAAAATAGGCTTTGTGTTAGATGATATTGCCCGAAGTGGGCTAATGTAAGTGTTCTAAGCACATTTAAGGTGGGCTAGGCTAAGTAAGGAGGTTTGGTAGGTCAGGCTTACGAAGCGCATTATGGACTTCACCATTTTTCAATTGACAATGGGTTTATCAGGATGTAATCCCACCGTGCATCAAAGAAGAGCTGTACTTGGGACCACTCAACAGCCAACAGTGAGCTAAAGTTTATTGAGGTTCTCCCATGTGCCAGGTTCTGGGCTCGCAATGGAGACGCAGCCATAGGTGGGAGGAAAAAAGGCACAACTCCTGCCATCACAGAATGTAGAATCTGATGAAGCAAGATGTCAGCACGTTCCCTATTCTGTTCTGCAGGGCCACTTTGGGGTTCTGCTTTTCCCCTCCCCCAGCCAGCCTGTCTAACGCAGACAAACAGGGTTTTCACTGTCCTATCCCCAGAAAGACTGGACCTGACTCCGTCTCGAGCAGCGGGACTTTGAATTGGCGGTTCCCAGAGGTTGAAACTCCAGACCTGGGGCTCAGGTGTCTAGAAGCAGTGATATAACCCCCACATCCTGTGGGTGAGTGATAGTTTAGAAACTGTTCTGTGTATCTCCTTAGATCCTCCCAACATCCTGGGGCATGTGACACACCCAAGATAGTTGAATTGATGACCCTGTGGGGGTCTTGAGCCTCTCTGTGCAAAGTTCTTTAGCAACTGTTGAAAAGGAGGAGACCCCCCCCCCCCCGCCCAAGAATCCTGTTGGGAGCAGGAAAAGCCCTGGACATCTTTCCAGAAACAGTGCAGAGTTGCTTCTCCTGTTCTCTCCCTGCATCTCCCTCTTGTCCTCTGTCTCACCCCCATCTCTCTTCCAGAACCAGGGCCAAGCCTCGGCAGGGAGGTTGCAGGTAGAGTAACCCACTCATCCCAGACTTCTCCCAGGTTTAGCAGGAAACCCAGTGAGCCCAGGAAAGCCTAGCTGAATGTCACACAGACATTCTGCTCTTCTCTAATGGCTATGTGACCTTGGGAAGTTACTCACCATCTCTGAGTCCCTAGTTTCTCAGCTGCAAATGGAGATATGACCCCCAGGGCTGCCACAGGGACTAAAGAGGTGATGTAAGAGGTCTAAGGAGCTACCAGAGCACCATAAAGTGCTGCTGTGAATACCTTTGCAGGTGGACTGGAAGCTGTATAAAAAGGGATTGCGGCAGTTCAATCGAAGGACCTATGAGCCGGTGTGTCAGGGACCTTGTGGCCAAAACAGATAGCGTCTCACCAGGGTCCCTGATTGGGCAGGAAACAAGAGACTTGCTGGCAAAGCACTGTAAACCAAACCCACAATCCACTCAGCACTGCCTTATTCTTTTCCTTAAGCACTTATTATGTGCCAGATATGAAACATTTTATTTCCATGCGATTTCTCACTTTATCCTCACTCAGCCCCTCAAGGTAGCGTTATAATTCCCTATGTTAAGGATGAGGAAGCTGGAGCTGAGAGAGATTTAGTAACTGGCCCAAGGTCACACTGCTGGAAAGGACAGACAGAAACCAAGCCTGCCTGACCTTGGAACCTAGATCCCTCACTATCCCCTGCCCGTATATAGGAAGCACCCTCTTGCTGTGCCTCAGCAGGAGTAGACTGCTGTTCTCCACCCGCACAGAGAAGGAAACGGGGCACCAAGCAATCTCATCAGCCTTGGAGAGAAGGGGAGTTAGCAGGTGAGCCCTTGCTTGCTGGGGGATGGCTTACCCTAAACCCTGCTGGGCTTTCCAGAACCCCGAATAAATATTTCCATAATCTCATTACGTTGCTCCTGGCTTCAGACTGAGGAGAGAACATAGGACCAACTCACGCCTATGAAAGCCAGATTGAATGGGTTGTTTTTCAGTCCTCAATAGTCTAATACAGAGACGCATTCCTGAAGACTGTCCACCACAGGGGAAAGGTTTCCTGACTTAGAAACAGACAGGGTTTTGTTTTTTTGGTTTTTTTCTGAAAGATTTATTCATTTCATGTTCATTCATTTCATTCATGTTCATTTCATCTCTCAGAAAGAGAGAGACAGCATGTGAGAGCATGGGGAGCAGCAAAGGGAGAGGGGGAGGAGCAGACTCCCTGCTGAGCGTGGAGCTTGACCCAGGGCTGGATCTCACCACCCAGAGATCATGACCTGAGCTGAGACCAAGAGTCAGACCCTTAACCCACTGAGCCACCCAGGCACTCCAGAAAACAGTCGGTTCTCATCCTAACTCTACCACTTAGTGGCTATGCCACCTGAGACAACTTGAGGCTCAGTTTTCCCATCTGCAGAGTGGGCATGAACTTTGCCCTTGGATTATCAGCAATAACATTGTCCCTCGTGGAGAATTCATACTATGTAAAGCACGATACTGGTATCTTAACCTCGACTTCTCCCAAAAATACTTTGAGGCAATCACTGTTTTAATCTCTGTTTACAGTTGAGGAAATTGAGGCTCAGAGAATTTAGGAAATGGAGCCAAAGTCAAACATGGAGTAAATGAACGAGCCTGGGTCTGAAAGCCAGGCCATCCGAGACCCTTGCCCTCTCTCCCTCTTTCCCTCCTTACTCCCACATCCTATCTCTTGTAGCATGTACAGAGTGACCCAGGCGCCCTGTAGTTGCATCCTCCTTCCCCAGGTTCTCAGCTCTGCCTCCTGACAAGTGCCTAGAGAGAAGAGAGGGGTTCGACACTGGAGCACCCTTGCCGTGGGAGCACCTCACTCTTTCCCAACTGCATCGCCCTCCCCAGTGACAGCGAGGGACTGACTCCTCAGTCCCGACGGGTACTTCTGAGTGACAGGAATCCCAAGGGACCTGCGTCTCAGGGATGAGCTCCTCACTGCAGAGGAAGGCCAGCAGCAGCCTGCGGCAGAGCTACTTAGCTAATTACAGTCAGGAGAGGCACTGCGAAGGCCAAGGGCTCTACCTGGCCACTGGGGACCCCATTAGAATTTTAAAAGTAAAAACCTCCCCCATCCTGACCAGCACACCACACAACCCTCTTGCCTCTCTTCCCTCTGGAAGTTGGTACCAAACAATCCAATGCCAACCACCCCTCCCCCACACACACACCTTCACCCAATATTCTCAGAAAGTTCGGGAGGAGGGTTGGGAGTGTGACAGAGTTGTCAAATACACAAAAACCAGCAATGTGGTTGAAAAACAGAAGTCATGGTTCTTCGTGCAGCCCTACAACTGGGCAGAAATAGATCCTTTTTCAAAATAGAAAATGAAAACCTGCCGCTATCATATCGGGCAATCTGGGACAGCATCCTCCACCCTGCCAGGGGAGCCCCGCCACGCCGAAACAGAGGCTCTACCAGGCAATTTGGTTGTTAAGTCTGACAGACACGAGTTTGGTTCCGTAGCTGCTATTTGCGGCTGTGTGATTCTGACCCAGTGACTTGACCTCTCTGAGCTTCCGCCTCCTCATTTGTTAGATGCCGACTCTAACAGTAATAACTGTGTTGGGTCCTTAAGGGGATTAAGTTAGATAGCCTATGTAAAGAGCTACTTTGTCAGTTATTTTCTGCATTATTCCTATAATGCTGAATTCTGCCTCCTTGTTCCCGGTACTTAGCCATCCATCTTCCACAACTGCCATTGGTCACCGTCTCCCCATAGACCACTGGGCTTGACTCCCTGCCCGAGTTGGGCGAGTTTCAAAATGGAGCCAGTTGAGGGGTGCCTGGGTGGCTCAGTGGGTTAAGCCACTGCCTTCGGCTCAGGTCATGATCTCAGGGTCCTGGGATCGAGCCCCGCATCGGGCTCTCTGCTTAGCAGGGAGCCTGCTTCCCTTCCCCTCTCTCTCTCTGCCTGCCTCTCTGCCTGCTTGTGATCTCTGTCTGTCAAATAAATAAATAAAATCTTAAAAAAAAAAAAATGGAGCCAGTTGAACTGGTCATCAACCCAGGCCTCAGGTTGCTAAGTCTCTGGTTATCCCAGACATGCCAGCCCTGGGG